>JAVALU010002596.1:0-202494 GCA_030770095.1 Gila robusta | reverse complement strand
TGAAGTTTTATGTAACAAAGTTCGGGAGGAGCATGTTCAGGTAATCAACCAATCAACTCAAGAGGAAGCCGGTATAAATAAAGCTTTTCCTCACCTCCTGTCTCACGACAAGTCTCTCAGCATTTGACTCCGCCCTTGTGCCGTCATGTCCGAGTTAGAGCTCTTCCCCTCCGATGATGATTCTCTCGTCACGGATGAGACTCCATCACAATCCGCGGATCCAAGGATCGTTCCATCTCCAGCCTCCTCAAACCGGGGACGCCAGCTTCCGCGATCCTCTCCACGCACGCCAAGACGCCGAGGACTCCCCTCACCACCGCCGGCGAGGATTCCACCATCTTCCTCCGCGTCTTCGCACTCTCCGGCCCACCCAAACATCCCTCCCATAGGGAAGTGGACTGTTAAAGGGCTGAGACAAGCCCTAATTAATTCTGATGTTAACTTTTCTCGCAGATTGAACAAAGCAGATTTATTTAATCTATATGTCTCTTTACAATCTACTCACCCTTCTGTTCCAGCTCCCATTTCCTCTGCTCGAACGAGCAGAGCCCGCCGGACCCCGATCGCTCGCCCCCCAGTGTCTCCACCTTCCTCACAAGCAGTGCCGGGCTCTGCCCACACGCCACGTCGCCGCAGACCTTCCGCCAGCCTGGGCCGCGCCCCAGAGCCAGTCGCGGAAGGGCTTCTTTCTCTTCCAGGTTAAATCTCCTCCTCAGCCCCTCCCACCTCGGCACCGTACGCTCCAGATCTCCGCAACACCAACATAATAGCAGCTCCTCAAATGTTTCCTCTCCCTCCTGACGTCACCTCTTTCAATTTTCCCTATTTTCAAGCGCCAGGTGCGCACCCTAGCGTGAGGATACATCCGTTAGCTGGCCAAACGCCGACGCATTTTCTTCCTCTTCCTCACTATCCTCATTTCTTTCCCCCTCCACCTGTACCAGGGGCTGACACTTGCGTGAGGATGCCTCCGCAAACGGCCTCAGCACCGGCCCTCCCTCCTTCCAACCCTCTCCTCGCTCGATCTTCCTTCTCTCTCTTTTCAGCCACTCCTCAACCAGCCCCTCCAAACGCCGTCGCCGCACAACCTCCGCCAGTGACGAACAGCATCAGAGCTCAAATTCTCGCAGGTGCGGACGTAGACTTGGGCTCCCTCCTGTCAAGGTTCCCCATGTCAGAATCCAATCGCCAGGTGGACTGCGGCGACATATCCGTCACTCTAAAAAACAACACGCAGGTTTCATCTCGCACACTGTCGTTGGCCGAATTTTGTATCTCCTTCAACCGCTATACTGAAGTTATATGCTCTGTTTTTCCCCATAGACGACGCAAGCTCAACGATTACCTTTCTATCATAGCGGAGCTCGCGCTGTCTTATGGGGGTAGTCATTTTTACACTTACCACAAATTATTCTCTGCTAAATGCGCCGTCCGTATTTCCCAATGGAATCAGTGTCCTTACTGGGGAGCGTTGGACTCTGATCTCCATAACCGAGTTTTTCTCGGGTGCCGAAACATCTCTTGCGCAATTTGCAGGTCCGTAAACCATGCCACCACGGCATGCCCTCAAATTAATCCCTCGATTCCTCCCGGCCCAGCGCAGATCCCCATCAAATCCACAGGTTACGTTCCGCGACCGGCAAGAGAGGATCTCTCTTCCAGTAGGGAGTTTTCGAACAGACCACCATACGTCGCTTCCAACAGGCAAGTCTGCTATAATTTCAACGAGGGTAAATGCCCAAGACAACGCTGTCGCTATCTCCACGTCTGCAATTATTGTGGCGGTGCCCACGCCCGCGTGGTATGTCCTGTACAAAAGGCCGTAAATAAAAGTGAAAAAAATTATCTCTCGACTCCAGTGCATATTTCCCGTCTGGCTGAGGAATTATTCCATTACCCAGACGTCAACTTTACAAATTACCTGCTGTCCGGTCTCAGCCAAGGTTTTAAACCCGGCATAGAATGCCAGCCTATGCAAAACATCACCTGCAACAATCTTCAGTCCTCCCTAGCAGAGCCTGAAGTAGTAGACGATCTAATTAAAAAAGAAATAGAATCAGGTTTCTTGATCGGTCCGTTCGAGGCCCCCCCGTTCGACAAATTTCGCATCAGCCCCATAGGCGTGGCTACAAGAAAATTTTCAGGAAAAAAGCGTTTGATAATTGACCTCTCAGCTCCTCATAACTCCCCATATCCAAGCATTAACAGTCTCATTCCCCTCGAAGAGTATTCCATTAAATACCACGACATCGAACAAGCCATAACCATGATCAAAATAGCGGGTCGCGGCGCATGGTTGGCGAAAGTAGATATCACTTCCGCTTTTAAAGTAATGCCAATCCACCCAGATTCGTGGCATTTATTCGGCGTGAACTGGCGGGGAAAATTTTATTTTGCGGTGCGCTTAACATTCGGTTGCAAAAGCAGCCCCAAAATCTTTGACACACTATCAGAAGCCATATGTTGGATCCTTTCCAACAATTATGCAATTCCTCACCTTCTCCATCTGCCCGATGATTTCTTAATCATTTCACCTCACGACGCCATCCCCGCGGCTCACCTCGTCATGGTGCAAAAAGTCTTCGCCGAGCTAGGGATTCCATTAGCTAAGGAAAAAACAACGGGGCCAACCACATCCATAGAATTTCTGGGCATCAATCTGGACTCAGTTAATTTCCAGGCTTCACTGCCAAAGGAAAAAATAGATCGAATCATTTTAATCGCCGCCAATCTTACAGACTGCCCAAATTGTTCCAAACGCGACCTCCTCTCGCTGCTTGGCCACTTAAACTATGCCATGCGCATTATCCCGCAAGGCCGCCCTTTCATCGCGCATCTCCTCGCCCTCTCGTCATCCGTTCACGCGCTGGAAGACCAAATTATCCTATCTTGCGAGTGCAAAAATTAGCTAAAATTATGGATCACTTTTCTTAACCAGTGGAACGACTTAACTTTTTTTTACGACGACTTCATCTCTCTCCCCCTCGATATCAAACTGTTCACAGACGCAGCTCCCTCAGTCGGCTCCGGAGGTTATTACCAAGGTCGCTGGTTCGCGTCTCCCTGGCCCCCCCAGCTGCTAGACACTCCCCAGTCTTCAGCCTCCTCGGCCCTTTTCGAGCTCTACCCGATCGTCGTCGCAGCTTCCCTATGGGGGAAAGAGTGGTCATCCAAAAGCATTCAAGTTCATTGCGACAACGAAGCTACCGTACAATGCATTAACAAAGGTCGTTCTCGCTCACCTGCATTAATGCCACTCCTCAGACGCCTCATTTGGATCTCCGCCTGCGATCAGTTCATAATAAATGCAAAACACGTCCCAGGTGCTCTCAACCAAATCGCTGACTCTCTCTCCCGTTTCTCTTTTCAGAGATTCAGGATGCTGGCACCAGAAGCGGACCCCATTCCAACCCCAGTACCTCCTTATTCTCAACTAATCTTCCCATAAACCATCCGCTGAAATCCCTTCTGGACACGTCCATCGATTCCATCCTACAAGCAGTTTCACCCAGAACTCTCCAATCATATTACACCGCGTGGAAATCTTTCAAATCATTTCACCTCTCGCACAATCTGCCGTTTCCCGAATTCTCTCTTCTAACCGTTACTTCATTCCGCCGGATCCATAAAAAGCTATCTAAGCGGCATTCAATTCTTTCACAAATTAGTTTATGGTAGGCCCGCCCCCGCCATTAATAACTTCCAAACGTCCCTTCTCATTAAAGGAATTCAGAGAACTCATCCCACTCGCCCGGATACCAGACAACCCATTACAATTGACATACTCGCCAAATGTATTTCATCACTCCGTCTCAGATACCACTCCACTAACACGGCGCGCACACTAGAAGCAATGTTCATCCTAGCTTTCTTCGACTTTCTCCGCTGCTCCGAATTGACCATCACATCTAATTTCAATTCAAATATTCACCCTACCATTTCAGATTTACAGATCGTAGATAACGAAACTATCTTTTTTCATCAAACAAAGCAAAACAGATCGAGCTAAAAAAGGTCACTTTGTTTACATTTTCAATCTGCCGACTCCCATTCAACCGTTCCATTCTCTGCTAAATTACCTTCAGTATAAACGTTCTGCGCTCAAATCTCCTCTCGATCCACTCTTCACAGACGACTCCAATCATCCAGCCACGAGATTCTGGTTCCAAAAACATCTCAAAGCAGTCCTCATCAAATCCGGCATTTCAGCAAACAAATTTTCAAGCCATTCCTTTCGCATCGGCGCAGCAACCACAGCCGCTCAAAAAGGTCTTTCCCAACAACAAATTCAAACCCTCGGTCGCTGGTCATCTGAAGCTTTCAAAACCTACATCAGATCCAGCCGCTTCCACATCCGAAACGCACACCAAGCCCTTACTAATTAAATAGTTAATTCCCATCACCTGTTGCGCTCCTTTCATTGCCACTCTCACCGCAGCCACGCCTGCTACGTAAGTATATCCAAATATAGCGTAATTTTTACAATCGCAAGCTCCCCCGTTCGTACGGAGTGATGGCTCCCCGCTCGTGGGCCGGGCCCCGTCCCCCTTCCGAAGCGATGGTCGAGCCCTCCCGTCCGAATCGCAGTGAGAGCCTGCCCGTCTTAATCTTCGTCGGACGGCCGCGCTCGCGTCGCCGCGTGGGCTCCCCGTTCGTCGGGCCGCGAGGGGTCTATTCCCGTGCCCCAGCCCCCTTCGAAGCGCCGGTCGAGCCCTCCCGACCGAGTACAGCGGGCGCCCCCGTCCAACTGGCGAGGCTTACCCATCCGTTGCTGTGTGCATCCAGTGCCCGTCGGATGCCGCAAGCGCCCTCCCGGTTGAACGGCTTAACTCGTTCCAAAATCACGCTCGCACAAATCTGGCGGCATCGTGCTGGCGGGGCTTATCCGTCCGATGCCGTGAGCATCCAAGTTCCCGTCGGACGTCGCGAGAGCCCTCACGGTCGAACGGTCAAGCTCGTTCTTTAGTAAATACCTTCTCATGCCCTTCACTTTTTTGGGGGGTTTTATTTCTACGCTCGCTGTCCCACGCTTACCTGGCCTTTTTGGGGGAGTACTCTGGGTTCGGGCAAAATTCCGAGCTCGGAGCCCTCCCCCGGACAGCAAGCCAAATACGCATTAATATTACATTTGATTTCATGTATGTGTGAACTCGTGAAATTAAGTTTTATGTAACAAAGTTCGGGAGGAGCATGTTCAGGTAATCAACCAATCAACTCAAGAGGAAGCCGGTATAAATAAAGCTTTTCCTCACCTCCTGTCTCACGACAAGTCTCTCAGCATCCCTCCACCACCCCATCACCTCACACTCGGCTGGGTTTACCCCAGTATAGGGGGAGTACTCTGGGTTCGGACAAAATTCCGAGCTCGGAGCCCTCCCCCGGACAGCAAGCCAAATACGCATTAATATTACATTTGATTTCATGTATGTGTGAACTCGTGAACCATGAGGAGCCCCGGGTTTTCATTTACCTTTATTTAACCCAATAATGGGATAATGAGGCGACGCCGTGTTGTCAATTAAAGTCCTGGTTATCTTCTCAGTTGGCTACTTGTTGTGTAGCCGCGAGCCCCGTTGTTTAAAGCAGTGGTTTTCAATCCTAGTCCTGGGGACCCACAGCTCTGCACAGTTTGTATGTCTCTCTCATTTAACACACCTGATTCAGATCATCAGCTTGTTAGGAAAGAGTTCTATGAACTGAACTGGGTGTGTCAGATAAAGGAGACATATAAAATGTGCAGAGCTGTGGGTCCCCAGGACCAGGATTGAAAACCACTGGTTTAATGCACCCGTGATCATATTAATACTCTTGAGAATGCAGGACCACTGCGGAGGTATTCTAAGAATAAAGTCTGAATAACCCTTGAGCTCCAGCCATTGTGCTTTATGCTTGTCTAAATGCACACAGCCATGGCCACTTTTGTAAGCGTGTTAGCAATCACCATGGCAGCCGGGGTGTTTTGTCTCCAAATGCAACCTTTCTTCTCACATTGCCAGATAAAGGACAATAAAGTGGTAGTTTGTGTTGCTATGACGATTAGATTTCAAGCGCTCAAAAGGGAGACTAATCCAGGGGAAAGAAAAACATGAAAGCTTTGCAGGGAAGATCTAGGGACGCCGTCGAAAATGCACTTCTCCACTTTAGACCCGGGGCCATTTTCCCAATTACGCCGCCATCCTCTCCAACAAACCTAAATGAATTGACAAGGATCTTGATGGGCAAGGTTTAATTAAGCTAACGCAAGCTCATTAGGCAGCCAGACTTAAGCAACGGCAAAGCTCTAAAGGACCTGGGATCGACAAGAGATTTGGAAGTATCCACAGTGTCTTTTGAACTGCGTCCATTTTTGCAGGGCTCATTTAAAAGACCTCCTGTCTGACTAGCAATGCCTTGCAACTCCCACACATAGCATGCAAGGAAACTGAGCTCTTGAAAAAAATAAGAATCTGATGAGAGCGTGGTGAAATTGAAATCACTGTTGTATCAACCCGAAATGACTCCCTCCCATTGCTTTTGCATTTTTCCCTCGATAAAGCAGTAGAATAAGTTTCTAGACATGAAATCGTATTTTGATCAGTAACTTTAAGCTATGTGATCCCATCTTACATCTCTCCTGGTATGTGCGAGGAATCCATGCAAGCCAGGCGCGAGCATTTTCGCGCGTCGAGGGACGTGCCCTCTGTCGCCCTCATGGCTGAGAGCAGCGTTGCAGCGGTGCTGTGCACTCTATTTGTGTGTGTGTCATTGTGTTATAGCGAGTGGTGATTAATCACAGTGACTCTTGGTCCCACAGCTGCGTCTGCTCAGGGTCCGCTGGGGGTGCGACTGGGGACGTCCAGAGGGGCCAAACCTAGTGCTTTTGACACCGAAAGATAGCGGCCAGACACCTTGCTTAAATCCCACCTGTCACTTCCAGTCCCCTCCGACAAGCCACATCCCCACACACCGCTTCGACAGCTCCAACACAAAGTCTTACAACAAGCTTTTAGGGATAAAAACAAATCTTTCAGAACAAAAATAACATTGAATGCAGGACCATCTCCTCGCTAGATTACTTCTTACCATTGCTGCATCTTATCTAGGCTAAACGCTAAACTCATGTTTTGAATATGCTTTTTAATAATGCCTCAGGGCACACAACAGCAGGTCCTTGAAGAGATAATATGGAAAGGCAAAATCAAACGAGGTAATGTCAAAGGTTTAATACTATCCTGAAGCTAGATAGACAGAACCGAACGACTGGAAATAACAGTGTACTTGATGTCTGTCTATGTCATTTCTATCTATCTATCTATCTATCTATCTATCTATCTATCTATATATATATATATATATATATATATACACACACACACACACATATATATGAGCGTTTATATAGATAGATAGATAGATAGATAGATAGACAGACAGACAGACAGGCAGGCAGACAGACAGACAGACAGACAGCTAGTCTGCCTTAATGCCTTAATGTGAATGTGTGTACCCCTATAGGGAATATTCTGTTGCTTTAAACTTATGTGACAATTGTGTAGGTAGGAGTATGTGTGATTTATATGGCCTCAGCTTTTAAGACCTGTTAGCAGACTGAGAATTACAAGGTTGCAATTCATACTAATAGCAATCTATGAACACAAAGGCAAATGTGAGCAGGGTCTCAGAGTTGGCTGCTTTATGATATGCGCTGCATGTGATTGTGTATATTATTTTTGCTGCCTGACGCTCACACATTGGAATTGTGAAGTGTTGACTGTAAGTGTGCAGATATACACGCATTAGTAGGTGTTCATAAAAAAAAATACGTGGAGCCAGTAATTTGGTGATGAAGAAAAAAAAATCATAGCTCTTTCATGGCGCAGTTATGTTTCATAAGCATCAATTTATTCACAGATGATTATCCCAGAATTCCTTAGGAAAAGTAAAAATGGAAGCAAAAGAGACGTGAAATTATTTCATATTCATGTTGACTTCATATAGAATTAATGAAAGAGTTCACATTAATATCTGAGACTTTTGAATGCAGATCTCTGAAACTTTAGACTTTGGTTCTTGGGTTCGTCTTTTGGATGCAGTGGTTTCCTCATTAATCTGTTCGTCCACGGTGGGGAATGAATTCATTAAAGCCTGTGTTTTCTTTTGTGTTGGCACATCCCCGAATTATTAATGCTAAGCCTGCCCTATTGCACACAGCAAAGCTTGCCAGCAAACTTACCAGCTTATCGAACATCATTTGCTCGCTAGTTACAGATGTTGTCCATTTTCCGAGTACTCATTGGACTAATTTTATTTATTGGGCCCTTTGGTCCATGAAGAAGAGTGTGCTAATTATTATGATTTACTGTGCACTAATCAGAAGTTTTATGGGCTAACTGCATATATATTTCTATTTAGTAATCATGCATTATATTCAGACCATCCTTTGCATCTTCATTTGTTTGGTTGCTGTTGTCTTTTTTGAATAATGAACATTCGTTGTGTCTTGTGACATTTACTATACCTGACATTAATTATGAAAACAGCTTTGTGAAATATTTAGAAAAATGTACACTTTGAAATTAATTACTAGATTGTTCCAAATGCACCATTATTTGTTTGTTTGTTTGTTTGTTTGTTTCCACCTGTCCACAGACGATAACTAAATACTATGTTTAAATTTAAGAAAAAAATAAATATTATATATCTTTTAAGGATATTGCTAATATGTCTAGAGAGATTAATTTTAAAATATACCTTTTTTCATAAAAATATATATATATATTTATATATTCAAATATATATTTTTCAATAGTGTCAAATATTCATGAAAACATTTATGAAATCAGGCAAAATCGAAGTCTGTGTCTTTCCATGATTCACCTGATACTTTTTTCCATGTTGTTTTAGTTTTTACATAATAATTTCAAGCAAACGTGTTTTTATTTAACCATTATATGTCAACTCAGTTTGCACATTTGTAAATAAAATATTTTTTTATTTTATTTTTAGATTATTTTGAAGTCTCAATTCATTTATTCACGAATGATTACATGCCGTATAATCTCTTAAACAATTATCTTTAACCACAAACATGAATGCTCACTTCTGAGCCAAAAAATAATAATAATAATAATTCAATCCATAATCACAAAAACGAACCCCTTGGTGCCGAAATTAATCCCTCCATTTAAAATGGAGAGGCTATTAACAGCTTGAGGGGATTTGAACTGTGAGATGACTTAATGGTTGATTTATTTGTTGTATGCCTCAAACAGCCTGACAATGTTGTCATCCATTTTCAAAGACCCACCTGCCTTGCTATCCCATTGTGTGGGGCCTTGCATTATATGACGAGCAGAATAGCGTTACGCTATCTGATCGTCATTCATTTAAGATGTTCCACTGGACAATCCCCTCCCTCCTCTTTCCTCCCCCCTCCTCTTTTGTTGGAACCCGTCCCGCTTGCTAAATAGAACAGAATTCAGATTGTTCCGCTATGGGAACCTGCCATCAAATCCCCTTCTCGTCAGCCACACGGCGGAACTATCGGACAATAGCACTCTATTCAAGGGAGCTTGGGCAAAGTGACACAAAAATGTTGTCAATGCCATCAAATTGATTCACCAAACCTGGAATGCTCTTAAGAGGGATATGGGAGACCATGTCGAGGTGTTTGGGTGAGAAGACACAGGTGAGGGAAAGTGGTGGGACAGTATGTGTTTGTAATAGTCAGCCACTTTTCAGCTGAGATGGAGAGTTAGCTAGCTGAGTTTTCATAAAGCCCCTTTAATGAGCGCCATTATTAGACATCATGTGGCAGCCCCCACACCTGCCACTCCAAGCGTCCATGCTAGCCGGTCACGCAGACGGAGAGTGGGCGGCTAATATCGAGAGGTGACAGAGAGGCTATGTGAAGTGCCTGCTAAAGCTGCGCCATTTACATTTTCAATGCTAACCACCAATCCGAAAGTCCAAACTTTGGTGAAACCTCTACCACCACCACATGGAATCTTACTAATAGTTATTTTCAGCCTACGAGCTTAATGGAACGGTAACTGTAGGAAAATCATTAGTATGAATCCTGGTGCGATTTCTGTGGGTGTTTGCGGAGACTCTGACCCCTTAATTAAGGCTCAAACCACCCGAAAAGAAGTTATTTTGTGCATAAAAATAGGCACTCGCCTATATATATATTGTATACATACTGTATATATCACTGTAAAAATAAATCCGTAAAATAACAGAAAAAGAATAAATCTGAATAAATTACCCGGACATTATCCAGTAATTTTATTGCAATCAGTTTTGGGCAGTATGTCGACAAAATATTGCAAGTTGTGTCATTCATTATAAAATTACAAATATATTGCTAAAAAACTGTAAAATGTGTGCAAATGAGAGGAACCTCAACAGATTTTGGATAGCTTTGGATAGATCTGCTATGTTTAAATGTGCTATTTAAATAAATTTACTATTGGAAATGTACGTTTTTGCAAATGTGCTTTGTCTTAATATTGATTAAATACGGTTTTCAAACCTTTTATACAATATGCAAGGAAAAGATTCATTTAAAGACGTAAGAAAAATATTAATATTTAAAAAGTAATCTAGTTTTAACTATTAAAGTTGTTTTTTTTTATTCTACACCTTGAATAATGTACACATCTTTAATTGTTATTTTCAATAATTTTTAAATAAATTTTCTCATCATCATTTCACAAATTATTAATTCATTAATATAAGTTTTAATGAGTATCATTGTAATATTTTACAGCCTGAACTTATCCTAAATGTAAATATTAATAAGCATATATATATATGTATATATATGTATATTAAGAAATTTAAAACATGCTCATCATACAAGAGGTGTATTGAAGACATTGTGTGAATGAATTACATTGTCAATGTAGTTTTATTTGTCACTGGCCCTGAATATCATGATTGGCTTGTGAAAGCAATGCTTGAAAACACTTTTTTTCTTTCCCATCATCAAGGCCTTTTTCTGTTTAGATCCTCAACTACAAAACTCGGATGAAGAGCTTCCTAAGCAGTAAATGATAAGCCAGGCTTTTTCTGCAAGTCTGTCCCTCTCAGGCACAGAAAGGCTTAGTAAGAGAGAAGATGTAGTCTCTGACTGCGTAACAAGATCAGGACAGAGTTTATGATCCTGTGGGACTCCCCTCATTCCTGTCAATGACGCGGAACGCTTGATCCCGTGGCATTAGACCTCCCTGTTTGAGTTAATACCCCGGGTAAAGCTGTTTTATTCTGGCCTTAGAGTATAATGCTTCTGCCAGTGTGTGAGGTGGAGTCGTGGAGGCCTAGGACCGCAGCTGGTCATCGAATCTGTCCTTTGTAATCCTTTGTATCTGTTTTATCTGAATAAATATATACACTCCTGGGCAAAAAAAAAAAAAAAAAAATGGGCCAAGTCCAAAATGGCTAAACACTAAGCTTTTAATTTGTCTCAACCAGAAATCGGTACAGAAATTACCAAAAAATAAGCAAATGCACTACTTAAAAAGCCATTGCTGTCTCAGAAAAATATCAAAGAAAGAATGAAGTTTTTGTGCTGAGCGATGAATCACAATGAAACACGAGTTGCATGGTGATGCTCCAGAGCTGTGTCTTTGAAAATCTGTTGAGAAATATAATAATAATAAATGCATCTCTACCACACTGAAGCACTGAGGAAGAATGTCATTGTGTGGCCAGCTTTTTTAACTGCTATTACTGGTGAGCTACTTCACTGAGAAAAGTCATTTAATGCTTTGGAGTTGAGCAGATTATTGCAGAATGGCTTGCTTCCCACAAATGAAAAGTTATTTTCTAAAGAGGAATGATCAGATGTTATTTTTCCAACAAGACAATACTTCTGCCCAAGTTGCATAGACAATCAGGAATTGGCTTGAAAACAAGTCCATCAGGCTCATGTTTTGGCATGGTAAGAGTCTAGATTTGAACCTTATAGTAAATATTTGGTCTCACATTAAACTCAAAAAGAACTAGGAGACATTTTACAACAACTCATGAACTGTTTGAAGGGGAACAACAAAATTCAAGCCCTGTTACGGCAACAATATTCATCCGGTGCAAATGAAAATGAGCAAAGGAGTGAGTGAGAGGAGGCGAGTTTGTGTGTCAACTCGCTGTCGGAGATGAGTGAGCGAGAAAGCTCAGCTGCTATCGTATATTCTGTGGGAAATACGTTTTGGAAACGTTTCCAAATCGATATATTTCGAAAAATCATTATTTTTGACAACACTACATTGCACTTAGTTTATTTTTTCAGATGCCTTTTTAAAAGACTACAATTGAAAAGTGTATATATTATATTTAAAATTCAATCCGCCAAAGTGGCTAGTAGGAGTGACTGTGTTACACGCCACTGCTGAAATCCACCTGGCGGGTGTTAAAGTTTTTCTCGGTGTCTTTGGTACATTTCTCGAATCATCCTCGACATTTGCAAAACAGTAAGTGCATTTCTCAAAACAATTCGTACAAATAGCAAAACACCATGGATTACCTGCAAAAGCCAGTCTCTTGCTCAAAATCCTTAGTTCATCTCTCAAAAGTAAATATCTGTGTCAATGAACATGTCAGTGCCATCAGAATGACAACTCCTTGTGTCATTGTGTACGGTTAAGACAGTCAAATTGCTTAGTCATGTTGTCAATATAACAGTGTACTCTGGAGGGATGTTCTGATGTAAACTATGGCTGAAGTTTTGATGACAATTATTGTAAATTGTAGGTTACACCTTAGTGTATGTGGGAGTTTGATTGAAAGAGACTGGACAAGATTCACATTTATGCTTTTACTGTTTGTACTGTAATTTGTTGACAGACCATATCATTGCGATACAGAAAAGAAAAGACAGCACTGCCTAGCACAAAGAAAAAAAAAAGAAAAAAAAAGTAGAAATGAGAACATAAGACAATCTCCTTAGGGAAAACTGTACATGCAGTGCTGTAGGAATTACAGTGCAGTCTTCCTACACCTCCTGACGTTCCTGTCTGTTGGCCCACAAATTCTCATCCACATCGCAACGAATATCTTCTCTTGCGATGCAGTGTGGAAAGAATCTTTTAGAGTGTCTTATCCAGCCTCTGCAGGCGTCTTCTGTGATGTCATCACACGCTGCATCCATGGCAGCCAGAAGGGTCATCTGTGTATGTGGCTGGCGATTATATACTTTCCATCTCCATGCTGAGAAAAATTCCTCAATGGGGTTAAGGAATGGGGAGTAGGGTGAGAGGAACTCCATCAGCATCCTGTTGTGGGCCGCAAACCATTGCCTGATGATGTTGGAGCGATGGAAACTGACATTGTCCCAAACTATCACATACTTTGGCAGGTCATCTCCAATCTGACCCCTCTCTTGTTCAGGGATGAGATCCCTGTAGAGAGTGTCTAAAATGGTGACAAGACGCTCTGTATTGTATGGCCCAATAATGGGAATATGCGTTAGCACACCATTCTCAGGGATAGCAACACCCATCGTTATGTTCCTGCCCCGTTGGCCACTCTTTCACCATTTCTTTCAAATGGAACAGTGTACACTTGCTTCATATTCATTTGGTGTCTTTTCAGCACCCTGTAAATGGTTGAGATGCTGACTGTTTGGATGTTTTCAAAGATGTTGTTGTCCTCTATAATGGCACTCTTTATCTCCCTGAGTCTTATGGCATTGTTTTCTACAACCAAGGTGCAAATAGCCTTGTCCTTTCCGGTGTGAAAATGGGCCCTCTGCCACCCCTGAGAAGTTGTCTTGCAGTCCTATGTTGAAAAAATATAGTAATGCAAAACACAAAATTGAGTAAGATAAAATGTCACTGTTTAAAGTATACTTACTGTATATTGTAAAATGCAAGTGGAATGCTGTAATATTGTATGAAGCATTACAGAAAGTATACAGTATTACAGTACAGTGCCTATTGTTAGATTACATACCTGTTCTGTTGACGAAAAGTCTAAATGATTGAGGACACAGTTGTTCTCAGGACAGATTTTGAAATATGCTTAGAAATATGCTTGACATATTATGACAACTTGTTCAACCATTTTGCATGTAAAGACTTATGCTATGAACTAATGCCTAAATTTTGTGGGGTGTGAGACTATTCAACAGAGACCCATTATAATACATTTTAATCAACATGACATAAGCAATTGATAATGTAGGAAACAGCAGAGAATTGTACATAATCATTTGCTACTTGTTCAAAGAAATGAGAAACTGCTTTTTTGATGTGCACATGTGACACAATGATGAGAAGATTGAACAGGTAGTTTTGAGAATTTCAATTCTGATCTGAGAAATGTAAAAGCCACAGAGAAAAACTGTAATAGGACAGAGGCCAATTACCAATTTCCCTGGACAGCGTGGGGGTAATATAACTATGTGTGCTGCCATCACTCAAAACGGGGTCCTCCATCACATTGCCACACTGGGTCCGTACAACACCGGCCATATGCTCACTTTTCTGGATGCAATTTACACAATACTTGTCCCTGATCCAGATCAGGAGCTTGCTAGATTTGTGGTTATATGGGACAATGTTAGTTTTCACCAGGCTGTTCTGGTCCAAAACTGGTTTGCCACCCATCCACAATTTGTAGTTTTGTACCTATCCCCATATTCACATTTTCTAAATCTAAATAGAGGAATTCTTCTCAGCCTGGCGCTGGAAAGTGTATGATCGCCAACCCTATGCCCTGCCGTTTCTCCAGGCAATGGAGGACGCATGTGGGGACATAGAGGTTGCCTCTGTCCAAGGTTGGACTTCATGCTAGGAGATACTTCCCTCGATGTTTGGCAAGAGAAAACGTATCTTGTGATGTGGAAGAAGTATTGTGGCCAGACTCAGCCCGGAGAAGAGATGAAGCGTAGGCATTTTGCATTTTGTGTGTGCAGTTTTGGGAATTGTGTGTAGAGTTTTGTAAAAAAGGTGACAGTTTTGAAAACGTGTGTAAGCAGTTGGAAAAAAATGTAAATATTATTTATCAGTGTTTGACAGAATCAACAGTACATCTGAAACTGTCATGGTTTTTAATGTATCATACACAGAGGGGCCCATCTGGCCCTTTGAATGGCAGGTGATCCCTGCATGCTCCTTCCCCTCCCATATGGATGCGGTTGTGGCTCTTTGAGAGAGTTCACACAGGGCTTTGGCTCTGTGACTTTGCTTTGGAGAGAATGGCATCTCTCGAGGACTCAATTTGACACACTTATTTTGTTTGCCATCAGAGAGACTATTAATGAGATGGAAGCCACAGAAAGGCTTGAGATCATGCATTTTGTGGATAAGAATTTACAGCATCACCCAGTTCAATCTTGAGAATGTGTGCAATGCATGATTGCATATGAACGTGTGTGTGTGTGTGTGTGTGTGTGTGTGTGTGTGTGTGTGTGTGTGTGTGTGTGTGTGTGTGTGTGTGTGTGCGTGTGTGTGTGTTAACTCTTAAATGCCGCCCAGTAAAGGCCTTTTTGCAGAGTCAGACCCCAGTTAATTCACCTCCAATTACTGACCGTCTTTACCCTTTGCAAGGAAAATGTCACAGTATTGACTCAACATTGTTTCTCCCTTGTGGGTTGCTGGGCAGATTTTCAAATGCACTTTAATTTTTCTCGCCCCTCAATAATTAAATCATCCAGATGCACATACAGTAGTCCATATCCATATCCATATCCATAACCATATCAACATGAAAACAGCCAAAACATGGAACATATAAGAGCTAGGGTGCTTCCACAGAGATGCAGGTCAGACATGATGGTATTATTATTTCCATTCTTTCATCTCTCTCCAACTATTTGTATTTATCTCTCCATTGTTCTGTCATAAAGTCCATTTGACAGCCCTCTAAGAACCCTCCAAAAGAGATCACTGACAAAAGCACTAAAACATAATTAAATATTTCATTTATTCAGTCAGAATACACTTCTGTTTTTCAATGGCTGTTAATGGGATAATCCACCCACAAATTAAAATTTGTTCATTAATTACTCACACTTGTGTCGTTCCAAACCCACTTTCGTACATCTTCAGAACACAAATAAAGATCTTTTTGATGAAATCTGAGAGCTTTATGTCCCTCCATTGACAGCTATGCAACCACCACTTTGAAGCTTCAAAAATGTCATACAGAGATCGTAAAACTCATCCATATGAATTGAGTGAATTAGTCCAACATTTTCTGAAGAGACACAATCACTTTATATGATGAACAGATTGAATTTAGGCTTTTATTCACATATAAACATTCATCAACTCACACATCAGTTGTGGTAAACAAAAGCTCAAGCGTGTTCCCTTGATTTGCGAGAACCAATGAGGTTCATTCTCGTATTACGCAAAACGTTTGAGCTTCAGCAAGAACCAATGAGGTTCATTCTCATGTTACACATCATGTTTGAGCTTCCGCAAGAACCAATGAGGTTCATTCTCATGTTACGTAGCACATTTGAGCTTCAGCAAGAACCAATGAGGTTCATTCTTGTGTTACGTAGCACGTTTGAGCTTCTGCAAGAACCAATGTGGTTCTTTCTCATGTTACGCAGCACGTCAAGCAGGTTCGGTTGAGCTTCTGTTCATGTTAAATGATCAATGTTTTTATGCCCTAAAAGCCTAAATTCAGTCTTTTCATCATTTAAAGCGATTGAGTCTCTTCAGAAAATTTGGACTAAACCTTTCAATTCATATGGACTAGTTTTACGATCTCTTTATAAACTTTAATATAAATGACATAAGATGCGTTTTCCCTAGAATGGTGTACAGTAGTTACACGGCATCTCCCAGCAGGGGCTAACTGGAACAGGAGTTTCCAACTATTTGGAAGTTTCCAACTATTTACCACTGTAAACACTATCACTGTATTATGTTTCACAGATAAGTGCAATGGTTGTGTGGTTTTCAAGTGTTCTGAGTGCTGTCTGTCAGTGGACTGTGGACTTGTAGCACACTAAAGAGTGAGGAACGACTGACCTGAAGCTCTAACCAAAAGTACAAAAGTTCACCAATCCAGTGCACTTGTTCATCTTCACCCCAGGAATATTTATGACACTGGCGGCTCTCTTGGTTCTCACACTTTGTAGATTTTACTTGGCAACAGTAAAGTCTAAAGTGATTCTGTCTGCATGTTTGCGTGATGAAATGAGCACTGGAGCCAAACAAAACATGCACTCTCATGATTCAGAGCTGTAAAAAGTGAACAATTTACTACAAATGCTCTGAGCCACTGCGATCTTGTTAACATGCACCATCTACTTAGTCCGGTAACGATTCTGGCCTGATTAATTCGTCACTCTAAAAGGAGAGGAGAGGGGAAAAAGATACAATGATGAGGGGTGGGGGGTATCTCACTGGAGATGTGACCCAAGATGAGGAGACAGGTCACGACTGCTCTAGTGATAGTCTTGGTAACCTTGGACAAATTGGGAAGGACAGAGGACGGTTGTCCTTCTGAAGAATCCTGAAGGACATAGGCTTTTAGTTTCTCTAATAGTCCTCTTCCATTTAAAGTGCAGTATTTTAGGCCATCTAAATGCTAATATACTTCTAAATGTTGATTTGACATTGATGACTCATCCTGC
Organism: Gila robusta; assembly: GCA_030770095.1. Classification (NCBI taxonomy): domain Eukaryota; kingdom Metazoa; phylum Chordata; class Actinopteri; order Cypriniformes; family Leuciscidae; genus Gila; species Gila robusta. Next base: position 184,919 of record JAVALU010002596.1, on the reverse strand, counting down.
ACTATTTTTTTTCCAATAACATGTTCCCTCTTCTCATACTACCTGCCAGCAACAACAATAGCAAGTAGCAAATAAGGGTAAATATAAAAAACTAAATGTATAATTACACTGTAACACGGACACCTTAAAATAAAGTGTAACCAAAAAATTTACCATCAATCTTTTGAAAATTCTCTCAAGTAGTACATGACAACAAATTCAAGTTGTCAAGGTTTAGCTTGTTAGCATGTTTCAGTTTGCCCCTGCAATTTTCTCCATTGATAGCCATTTAAAAGTGGTTGCGTATTACAGCCAAATATTTGTTACATTCATATTTATATTTCAGTGAGTGAACCCATCTAATCTTTCAATTAACTCCCGGAGCATAAGCAGCCACTCACCTCCACCTCCACCAACATAATTTAGGGATCTTGCTACCATACTCATCTTCCAAGGTATATCTTAACTCGAGTAAGCTGCTTCAAGCTCCTCTACTGCGGACAGCAAGCCAAACACATTTAACCTTAATATCTTAAAGATTATATGGGCAAACGAACTTGTGAATTATAGATGTTTTCAGTTGCTACATTTTTCCTGTATGCTGCCTTTGACATCACAACTCTAAAAACTTTTTGCCATCAGCATTGTCATGACCATCATCTTGTAGCACTAAAATGATTAGTCACGTGGCATTTACGTCAGAGTTGTTTGGCTAAAAAAATAGAATTAAAAGGTACACTATGTAACATTTTGCCCTTTAGAGGCTAAAAACAAAACTACATGCATTTTGCAGAATAACATTTTGGTTGTGCTTCAGCTCTGCTTGATTGTGCAGATGAATATGGTTATTTCACATAACTAAAAAACTTTTTAAAAAAATTAAAAAAAAAAAATTATCCTACTGCTCAGAAAACATTCACTACTACAGTAGGCCTAAGAGATATAACTAGTTTAGATTAACAGACAGTACTTCTGTCAGGAATTCTGAACGAGAGAGGGCCCAAACGCACAGATGAGCGAAGACAATTTATTGACAGGACAAACAGTTGGAAAGGGCACACAATAGGAGAACTGGCTGGTCGGGGTTGAGATTCGAAAGATGAGACAACCAATGATGGAGACAAGGCAGCAGCTCCAGGAGCCAGAGGCTTGACAGTTGGTGATGAGACTTGATGTAGCACCAGACTTAGCTGCCAGGCCAGGAGAGTCAATGACCAGGGTGGAACAGGACGCAGGGCAGGGCCAACACACAAGACAAGACCACAAGAGATAAACAGAAACAAGATCAAAATAAAATAAAAAAACGGGCAAAACTGACAAGAGAAAATGCAAACCAACTATTAAACTTGAAATTGAAAAGGTTTAAAAAAACACACTTGCAAACAAGAGAAAAGCAAAAGAAATCTATTCTTGGAATAAATGAGTGGACCTAAAAAACAAAGGAAAATAAAAACAAAACTGCAACCTTGCGTGGAACTAAAGAGAAAAATAAGAACTAAAAAGAAACTAGAGAGAAACAAAATAAGGTTAGGGAGAACTGGAGCAAAAGACTGGAACTTAACTAGAGTAAAAACACAGGAACAAGGGAAACTTGAATTACTAAAAGAAAATAAGAAAAACTAAATCTAGTAGTGATGTGACGTTCGGCACAAGGCTTCGAAGCTTGTATCAAAAAAACGAAACATCTCACATGAACCACTGTACCGGAGCTTGATTCGTCTTGCCATAACCATGTGATCAGTGACGTCCGAAGCTTCGTTTCGACACACAACCACGTGACTGCTTCATATTCTGATTCATAAATAGCGCGAACCCCTTGCGCAGGTTTCGAGTGTCATGCGCTTCGGTAGTGAACTGAGACTGAAACAGAGAGTGAGCTCTTTTGAATTTTCAGCATGGAACCAGCCAAGAAAAGACGCCGTTCGGAAGTCTGGCAGCATTTTCATTAATAAACAATGTTAAATAATAGGCACATTATAAATCTGAAAAAAAAAGTACTCAAGTTAATACATGTGACCTCCTTCTGTAGGTTGAGTGCCTAATATGTTCTCAACAGCTTTCTTATAATAATTATAACCAAGGTATAAGACTTCTGATCAGTCATTCATTTATTTGTTTGTTTGTCAATTTCTGTATTTAATGAGGTAGCCTATCTTAAATAGTGCATAGTTATGTAATACTTATTCAGTTATATTTTAAATACTTTACTGTATTGCAGGGATCAGAAAACAAATGATTGATGGGGCTACTCAAAAGGGTGTCTATCCGCATCTTCATCGTCTTGCCCTGGAATTTTTATGCACTCCTGTCTCCTCAGTCCCGTGAGAGAATATTCTCAAAGGCAGGGGAAGTAGTAAATAAAAAAAGAAATAGACAGCCCTCACACTGTTGAACAAGTCCTGTTCCTTAATAAAAATCTTTATTTCTTCAATTACCCAACTCCCCAGTTCACAAGCACTTTCACAGCACTTCACCATTCCACAATAGTTTTCTTTTATTTTGATTATATATGCCTATATGAGCCTTGCCTACAAACTCATAGGTTTAGGACTATACGGCTAAAGTTTTAAGGCTGCATTTGTTGAACAAAGCAGAGTTAATTTGTCCTATGTATTAATTATTTCATAAATTAATAGACTCATTTGTTCATACATTGTGTAAACATCAACACTAACACTGATGGTTTTTATTGATTTGTGGTTTTCATAGCACAAAGTGATTTATTACATATACAATAAAAAAAAATGGGAAAGGTAGCTTTTCCACCTTTTGACCACAAGATGTCGTTAGTGTGCACCGTGTTGAAAAGCTTCGAGTAATGAACCAATTTACAATACACTTGAGGGGAAAGCCTCAGTGCTTCACAAAGCTTCATTTCACCATCACTAAAATCTAGCACTGTCTGACAAGATCTGCAAACAACACAGTGAACACACACAACAGATGCAATGAACCAGACATGAAGGAAAGGAGCACAATATAAGGGAGCAGAGCACATGAGGTACAGGTGAACACAATTAGGCCAATGACAACCAGAAAAGGACTAAACAAGGGGGTGTGGTAAAGGGAAATATGGAGGCAGGATGAGAGGAGCACATGGCCAACACAAACAAAGGAAGACAAGGAAACATTAAACAAAGACAAAACAGACAAGACTTTCAGGACAGAACCCTGACAACTTAATTGAAAATAAATTCCAGCACAGTGCTACAACAACCATAATGATATGACCCTTCACGAAAGATAATGCTTTACAATGAACTCTGTTAGAGAGGTAATTAATTTATGTTCAATTAAATACCATACTCACCTGTTGAGTAACAGGTTATACGGTTAGTTCTTGCCATCTCCAAAAAGCCATGCTCATGTTGATTCTTGTTTTATTACGAGCTCTGTCGCATTCTCATTTTGCCAACAGACTCCCCTCTGTTCGCTGTTTTTTAAACGGGTGATTCTCCAGAGGTTTAAGATTTAGTGTGCTCCATGTCAACCTTTCTCTCTCGAAGTGACAACCTATGCCCCCACACCATACACGCGTCAAAGTATCCAGAGCAACTTTTTTCTAATTGGAGAGATGACAATCCATGCATGGGCTGGTGACGTTTGTATGCAATTTCTCACAAAAAAACATTGTGACAGGTCTAAAACATGTTTGTCTGGGTAAGACAAAAATACATTTTGGAAGAAGGATTGATGATGTATTGTTCATTTTTAACAAAAGTACTATACTTCCTTATCCTCCTAGTAATAGGACAAACTTGAGAAGGACAAGAGAGGACAGTTGTCTTTCTGAATCCTGGCAGACATAGGCTGTTAACTTCTAGTTCTATGTAAAGTATGCAGGTTTTTTGAGGTCGTGGCCTAACAGACAATGATTAATGACCTGGTGCTGTGTTTGTGAGAGGATTTTCAGTCAGCTCTACTCCTCTCTGTCTCTCCTGCACGCTCTTTCACTCTTTGTCCATCAATCTGTCTGAGCTCTTTGCATGCACAGTCTGACTAAAACTTAGCTAAAGGTCTGAAAGAACAAGACAGTGGCCTCGGTAACTGATCTCAAATGTGACATTTCCGTAAAAGATCAGTTTCCACAGTGTCTTTCTCGCCCTAGGTTTCTGATTTAGTGCGGGGATTCTTAAAGTTTGCTTCAAATCAAAATTTACTTTGTTATTACTAATTACTAATCTTGTGGTAAACAACTAATCCGTGCAAGTTAATCTACAGAAAAAAAAAGAAGTTTGTCTTCATAATCTTTAGTCAGAATCTGAAAATGTTCTTTTCTGTAAATGTAAAGTGCAACGTTACTTATAGTCAACAGAATGTGTTAAAGGGACCATCAAAATAAAGTGAAACCCAATATTCTCTTTCACTTTGAAATGTGTCACAATACTGAAGTAAAGTCACAACTTCCAGTTCATATCAATTTATATTTAACTCATATTAAACTCAACTTGGGCCCCAAAATGACATGTGAGACTCACATTTTATGCAGTTTGCTTTAAAACACACAATACAGTCACATTCTTTCTTTCACATATTAAGCATGGAACGAAACATCTGAAAACATGTATAACAAATAATATTGATTAATATTGATATAGAAATTAGCATCCTAGCAAGCTAGCCATTGCCTTTTTTCCATGACTTTACCATAAAAAAAATCACGGATTTTTACACACAAGATCCCATTGAATGTTTGTAACTCGCATGTCTTGACAGACAGTTCTCACTATTTCTGGCAGTTTTAATAAAAGCGAGAGAAAGAAACTTTGCTTGTTTACTGGTGTAAGTGGGAATGATAACCTGAGCCTCTTCAGCAACTCACAGCTTCTCAGATGATTGTGATATCTTACTCTTCGCATAGCACTCATCACTAACACAAACAATGATTCAAAGATGATGTAGCGGAGTGATAAAAGAGCCAAAATGCCCTTCTGATAGATAGCACTACTCAGTCCCACTTGGTTCTGTGAGTCAGTCACAGTCGCATAAACTATGCCAAAAGTGGACATAACAGAAAATAGTTTTATTTTAAAGTCAAGTCAAGATTTGCTTTTAAAAGCGCATTTAAAGGGGTGGTTGATAATGATTTCACTTTTCTAACTTTAGTAGTGTGTAATGTTGCTGTTTGAGCATAAACAAAATCTGCAAAGTTACGATGCTCAAAGTTCAAAGCAAAGGGAGATATTTTCTTTTAAAGAAATTGCTTTTTAACACAACAAACGGCTGGTAGGGACTACACGACATTCCTCCCGGGTTAGTGACATCACAAACCCTAAACCCTATTTACATAAACCCTGCCCCCGGAACACAATTTATAGATTATCAAGACAAAATATGCTAATTAATGACTAGAAGATAACTAGGCTACACATAAGCTACATAAATTCACCAACTAAGCATTTAGGAATGTTGTCTACATGTTCTTCTTGAGTTTCTCCATCTTTCTGACTCCGATTTGAACATAAAAGGCTAAAAGTTTTTTAAATTTTCAGTGCATGTCTGTGTGAGGTAAAAGGACACAAGCTCTTGAAGCTCCACCCTCTGTGCCGCGAGCAGCAGCTCATTTGCATTTAGAGAAACAGACACAAAAACGGTGCGTTTTTGCTCACCCTCAAAAAGTGACAACTTTAACATGCTATATAAACATATCTGTGGGGTATTTTGAGCTAAAACTTCACATACACACTCCGGGGACATCAGAGACTTATTTTACATCTTGTGAAAAGAGCATTATACCACCCCTTTAAAGACAAAGGTATCAGTACCTAAAAACCTTTTGATGCTGCCTCCGTGCCACTAGGTGTCAGTTGTCCAAGAGGACTGCCATATGAAATACTGCAGTTGAACTTGACAGCCAGCGATCATTATACAGATTATTATGAGGTTTTGATTGATATACTTGAATTAAATGAGAAATGACTCCCTTAGTTAGAATAACTGAAGTGGTTAAATTCACATTAAGCCATGATCAATTTATTCAATGAGCAAAAGGGCCACATTTAGCTATTTACTGAAATAAAGCTAGAAGTGTTTGACATGTCTGCTAAAAAACTTCTTCTCAGGGGAACCCAAGTGACATATGGTATCAATTTTATTATCTTATAATTTATTTGAAAAAGGTGTCATAATTGTAAAATGTCTACACACAATTTATTATTTTTATGGTCATGCCTACACTTTCATTGGATACCAAGTGTGCCAGGACTGCCCCTGTCGCCTCTTCAAAAATCACAAGTGCTGCTGAGCACATAATAATTGTTAGTTTGAAAGAGCAAGAATTGCTGTTGTGGACCCAGGAACTCTTTTTACACACAAAAAAACAAAACAAAAAAACATCAAAGACACCCACATGCACACAGCAATCAGAAATGCAGTGAGTGATAAGAAATTTCTGTTAAACTGTTATTAAGGTCACAAAAAGTCTGCTTTGTATTTTGCCTGTGTGAGTGTGTTTGCAGTGGAGTGACTCATGTTTGCGAGGTGTCTTAAGCGGGGAAATAAATATCGCTTCGTGAGGAGGCAGAGGAGTGAGCATTTATTTATTTATTTTGGCTTATTGATTTAGTCTGAAGAGGAAGAGCTCAGCTCCCAATCATCCCTTTGAATTATAATGAAATGTGGTGGACTGGAGCGTGCAGCCAATCGTCGAGAACTACTAAACGAGGGCAACCACTGAGTGATCAAAGTAATAAATTTAACCAGACGAACTCTTCTCGTTCTCTCTCACCCTTAATTCACCCAGCTGACACTCACGTAAATGCATTTTCGGTACGTGACTTAAATGAGCATTGCGCTGTTTTGGCCCAAATCTTATCAGTATACACAAAAGGCCACAGTGTCCCCATGCACGTCGTATGTAAAGAATTCTGCATTCATGGATACTCTCCCAGCAGTTTAGCGATTCAGACCAGCTCCTGTGGGAACGGGTTAGCCTACAGCTTGCTATGCAAAAGGCTGCTGCATCAAGCAGTAGGATCCCTTCATTACGCACAAAGGTTCTTTTATACGGACATACATTTTAATGTAATCTGGTTTGTGCAGGTTCTGCTGCTCTGTTGATTAGTGTAATTTAACCACGTTCACATGTGCACTCAATGTGGTGCCTGTTTTGTTTCAAACGGATCTGAGATGGATGTTTTCATTCATTTTTATTTGCTAAGGCAAGCAATATTCGTATTATTGTGCATACTTAGTGATACCTAACTCTAAGTGTTAAACTTTAATATCTAACATGACCCATAGAAGACCTCTCAAATCATGTAAAAAGTGCACTATTGTTTAAATGATTACCTGGCAGACGATATCCATGATGCAATAGTCTAGCATCAGTTCACCCAAATTAAAAATTAAAATCAGTCACACGCCTCAATGTCACATGCCGATCCAAACCTGCATGACATTATTTCTGTGGAACATTAAAAGAAGATATTTTAAAGAACTTTAGAGTTTTTTGTTCCCACATACAATGAAAGTCAATGGGGTCCAATGTTTTTTTTGTTTTGGACCCCCTTGACTTTGTATTGAATGGGAGGGGGAAAAATATATTTTCTTGAGCTCCACAGAAGAAACAAAGTAATACTCGTGTAAAGCATCATGAAATTTTTATGTTGGGTAAACTAACATTTTACATTTTGCTCTGAAAATGTTTTAAAAATATTTTTTTCTCTCTCGCTTTGCCCACGTTTAAGATGCTGAATTCTTAGATGTGTATAATTTCCAACAAGAAGACTTTGTAGCTTAATTAATCTCTCTGGCTCGCGGCTCACTTTCTCGCACCCTGTCACTTCTTCCTCCAAAAACACAAATGTCTATTTGTTAAATCAATTATTCCAGGGAGGGAAATGAGGCATTTCACTCACACGTATAAAGTCTAGAAGAAAAATGGGGATGTGTTATATGCAGGGCTGTCAATTTAATGTGTTAATTTAGTTAATGGAAGAATTTATGGGTCTCAGTGCATTTTTCCTCTTAAAATGTAGTATAAATTTGGTGCTCATGGCGTGAGTTGCTAAAAATGTTGCATTCATCGGTCCTATGTTTAAATAGACATAAAATCTAAAACTTAAGTCTACCTGATAAGGAAATTTAACAAACAGTATTAAAGCCACATTTTGTCTATTAAATGATTCACTTGTCGGTCATAATAATATAATGTGTTAAAGTGTGTGTTAATGTGTTAATATAATGTATTTTAAAGGTTCCTAATTCTGTTTTGAAGGTCTCCTACAACAGGTTTACATGCATCAAACGTCAAAAAACACTTTAATTTTTTCATCATATATATTGTACATCACCTAATTTCTCAAAGAATCTAAAACGAATAGTTTAGAGATTCAGTATATCTAAACCCCTCCTTTCCGTGAGCTTACTATGCTCTGATTGGTCAGATGACCCAGTCTATTGTAATTGGTCGACCACTTACAGCGTATGTCGGAAATTAAACAACCTTTACCATATCTTAATTTCTGCTCCGGAGGCTTCCTCAGTCCTCAGGAATGTAAGCACTGTGAGAACAGTACGAGTCCATAAAACAACTGTGGTAAGTAGGATCAGTCAACAAACACCGTGAGTAATGTCTTCTGTTATTGTCACTTGCACTTCGTGTCACATGTACTGTATAGTATAGCATTTTCTGTCAGCACAGAGGGATTTTCTTGTGATAAATGTAGGGAGATAGTCAGGCTGACGGAGAAACTTTAATCGAGGATAGTAAGAATGCATGGGCTTTAGATACTGCTTTGGATGCGACTAGCTTAGTGAACTCTGTACATTGTTCGGTTCCGGCTGTAGAGCCCGTGCAGCAGGGCAACTGGATGACCATGAGACGCTGTAGGCATGGGACAAAACACTGCTCTTCCGTTCCGATTACCATGACAAATAGATTCTCCCCACTTAGTGAAACACCCACTGAGAATCCTGTTGAAAGTGCCCTAGTCATTGGCCATTTTTCAAACGGAATGTGAAAATAGAGACACCAGCCACCATAGTCACATGTTTGCCAGGAGCCAGAGTGCCTGACATCCAGGAACGTGCGGTCAGGGTAGGCAGGGTAGGCAGTGCCTCACCAAAGGAAATGTTGACATTACATTTATTAATTCCAAGAGCTTTATTAATTCACCTAATTATTAATTGCATTTATTTTATTCCAAATATAAATTTTTGTAACAAAAATTTTCAGGAATACACATATAATATACTCCTTTTGCCATTGTTTGCTCCTAAAAATCATTGTTTCATGCAGAAAATTCAAGGCCATGGCCATTGAGGCAGAGGTTAGCAGTGCCTCTTTGGTCCATAGAACGTAGTTTACGTAGATTTGCGCATGCGCAGTCAGTTCTCATGCTGTCTTGAATTATCAACATTGAGGCAGAGACCGAGCTTGCTTCATGTCACGTGATCCACTCGCTCTCACTCACTCCGCGCTTCCCGCTACTTAGCATCTAGCGGCGCCTAGCGTTGGAAGCGTCCTATGAAGAAAAAAGAGCTGTGGTCGCTAACGGGAAACCGAAACCGTTGTAGACGAAGTCCATGCGTCTATCCGTCTGGACAAAGATGTCAATTACTTTGTTGTAAAAGTCCTCTTTGTTGGGTGTATTTCTCAATTTCATGAGTCTCTCCTTTTCAATGGAAATAAGAGCCAAGGAGGAAAGTCTGTTCTGCTCCATTCACGTCAGAGGCGCCCGCGCCATTGGATGTGCAGTTGCCGCAGCACAGCCTATGAGCGAGCCATACGCTCACTGTGCTAGCTGTGCAGCTGCAAATGCGTTTTACATATAGGCTTCAGTAAATCGAGGAAAAGGAGTTTCGTCTACAAATAAAAGTAAGCACCCCCTTTAAAACGTAAATTATTCATTTATTTATTATTTTTAAAACCCTTATATTGGCTTGTGTGTGTTGTCAGGCCTGCTGTGCGCTGACACCAAAATGTTCTCTCTTCCATACCCTGGTGCGCCCGTCACCTCTGCCACATTTGTACTGTAGGTCTATCTGTGCGATTATGGTGCATTTCGTAAGGGTTAAAATGCTGTTTTGTAGTTCTCTTTTTTAATCCTGGTGCGCCGTTGCCAGACGCTCATTGCGTGTCGGTGTGTGCGCCTAGCGCAGATTGTAGGAGCGAATAAGCTGTTTTTGTACTTTAAAGCTGTACTGCTGACACAATGTTTTCTGACTGTAGCCTATTCAAATCCTGGTGCGCCGTCACCAGAGTGACCAGACCAATAGTGTGTGTGTGGCTGTCTGTGCGCGTTTGCGCATTTTGAAGGAGTGACTAGGCTGCTTGTCGGTTCGCTGACAATGCGCCGCCTCCCTCTCTTACTGTGTCCCGCACAAAACATTTGTTTGTTGTATAAGTCATAAGATAGATGTGTCCATTAACTTGATTATTAGATTTGATTGTGCATTAGCCTCACATATGACTGACTTTGCTGTATGCAGGCAGCGATGTGATGATGCCTGATATGAACTTGGGTTGCTACATTAACTGAATGAATGAACATATATGCCACATTGATAGGTCACAGCCTACCCATGACAAGATTTCACCACACGTTACTGCTGACATCAAAGCAAATTTAAAAGTGCTGGCTAATGCTAATCGTAAATTCTCTAAGATTATTATTCACGTTGGCACTAATGATGTTCGACTTCGCCAGTCGGAGATCACTAAAATTAACATTAAAGAGATGTGTGAACTCGAAAGTACAATGTCAGGCACTGTAATTTGCTTTGGCCTCCTTCCTGTTCACCGGAGTGATGAGATACTTAGTATACTGTCCTCACTCAATGTCTGGCTGTCTAAGTGGTGTCAGCAAAATAATATAGAATTCATAGTTGGAAGTTGGATTCATTCACAATTGGAAAAGTTTTTGGGGCAGACCTGACCAGTTGAAAAGAGATGGTATTCATCCCTCCTGGGATGGTGCTGCTCTTCTCTGTAGTAATACGGCACATAGTCTTAGAGCTCAAACATGAATTGGGGCTCAGGTCAGGAAGCAGACAGACTGGCTAAACCGACCGTCTGCTAGCTGTCTCACGTCACTGAGGTCAGATAAATTCCATCACATAGAGACTCTTTCACCTAGATATCATCATATAGAGACTGTGTCTGTTCCCCGAATTAGGACATACAAGAAACTCCCAAACCCATTTAAGGGTAAAAATTTAATCGATGTTCAACAAATAAAAAATAGATATAATACAGATGAACAAATGATAAAGCTCGGGTTGCTGAATATTTGATCCCTTACTTCAAAAGCACTTATAATTAATGATATGATTACAGATTATAACCTAGACATGTTGTGTCTGACAGAAACCTGGCTAAAACCAGACAATTACATTACTTTAAATGAGTCCACCCCCCAAGATTACTGTTATAAAAACGAGCCACGTCTGAAAGGAAAAGGGCGTGGTGTTGCTATAATCTATAGTAATATCTTCAGAATTACTGAGAAGTCTAGTTTCAGATATTATTCTTTTGAAGTGTTGGTGCTTAATGTAACTCTATCTAGTGTAAATGATAAATCGCGCTTGACATTTGTGCTAGCTACTGTATACAGGCCACCAGGGCACCATACAGACTTTATCAAAGAATTTGCTTCTTTTTATCTGAAAAATTGTACTGGCTGCAGATAAAATCCTAATTGTCTGTGATTTTATTACACAAATAGATAACGAAAAAGATGCATTGGGATTGGCATTTAGAGATATTCTGAACTCTATTGGAGTTAGACAACACGTGTCAGGACCCACTCATTGTCATAATCATACTTTAGATCTAATATTGTCACATGGAATCAATGTTAATGCCATTGAAATTCTGCAGCAGAGCAATGACATCTAAGATCATTATCTAGTCTCGTGTATACTTTTAGCCAAGGTTGCAAAGCCGACTCTGTGTTACAAATATGTTAGAACTATCACTTCTGACACTAAAGATTGCTTTATTAATAATATTCCTGATCAGTTTCATCTCCTCAGCATCTCAGATAGCTTAGAAGAACTCGACATTGCGACAGAAACTTTTGACACAGTTGCTCCTTTGCGCTTAAAGACGATTAAAGAAAATAGTCCAACGCCGTGGTACAGCGAGCACACTCAGGCCCTTAAGAGAGCAGCCAGAAAAATGGAGCGCAACTGGAAGAAAACAAAACTAGATGTTTTTCGAATTTCGTGGAGAGAGAGCACGATTGCGTATAGAAAAGCCTTAAAAACTGCTAGATCTTCTTATTTTTTGACTCTCTTAGAAGAAAACAAACACAACCCTAGGTATTTATTTGACATAGTGGCTAAATTAACAAGAAATAAAGCATCTACTTCTGAAGTTTCCAAAGAGCATAGCAGCAATGACTTTATTAACTTCTTTACTTACAAGATTGATAATTATTAGATATTAGAGAGAAAATTATAACTATGCAACCATCTACTACAGTATCGTATCAGGCAGTGCATTGTAGTGTCCCTGAGGAAAAATTCCATTTCTTTGTTGCAATAGGAGAGGAAGAATTGTCTAAACTCGTTAAATCATCCAAATCGACAACATGTATGTTAGACCTTATACCAACTAAGCTACTGAAATAAATGCTTACAGAGGTCATAGATCCTCTTTTTAATATCATTAATTCATCTTTGTCACTAGGATATGTACCGAAAACTTTTAAGCTGGCTATTATTAAACCTCTTATTAAAAAAAACGCAACTTGATCCTAGAGAATTAGTTAATTACAGGCCGATCTCAAATCTACCCTTTTTGTCAAAGATAATAGAAAAAGCAGTATCCTCAACTATGTTCCTTTTTAGAAAGAAATGATATCTGCGAGGATTTCCAGTAAGGATTTAGACCAGGATTTAGACAAATGATTTGCTCTTATCATCCGATCGTGGTTGTATCTCTCTATTAGTGTTACTTGATCTTAGAGCTGCATGTGATAGCAGTGACCACAACATTCTTTTAAATAGACTCGAAAATTATGTTGGCATTAGTGGAATTGCATTAACATGGTTTAAATCATACTTATTTGACCGTTATCAGTTTGTAGCAGTAAATGAAGAAATGTCTTATTGATCACAAGTTCAGTACCACAAGGCTCAGTACTAAGTCTGTTGCTGTTCACTCTGTACATGCTACCCTTGGGAGATATCATTAGGAAGCATGGGATTAGTTTTCCTGTTATGCCGATGATACTCAGCTCTATATCTCTTCGCACCCCGACGAAACTTGCCAATTCAAGAAATTAACGGAATGCATAGCTGATTGGATGAAAAATTTTAATGACTAGTAATTTCCTATTACTTAATTCTGAAAAAACAGAGTTTCTAATGATTGGACCAAAAATCTCTGCACGTACTAACCTAGAATACTATCTAACAATTGATGGCTGCTCTGTCAAGTCTTCGTCGCCGGTTAGGAACCTGGGTGTGCTCTTTGATACCAATCTTTCATTTGAAAGCCACGTTTCTAGCATCTGTAAAACCGCATTCTTCCATCTTAAAAATATATCTAAATTACGACATATGCTTTCAATGAAAAATGCGGAACAGTTAGTTCATGCGTTCATGACCTCAAGGCTAGATTATTGTAATGCTCTTATGGGTGGTTGCCCTGCACGCATAATAAACAAACTACAGCTAGTCCAAAACGCAGCAGCTAGAGTTCTTACTAGAACCAGGAAGTATGACCATATTAGCCCGGTTCTGTCAACACTGCATTGGCTCCCTATTAAACAATCTGTATTGTAAAAAGTGCTACATAAATAAATGTGACTTGACTTGACTTGACAGTAAGGATGGCGTAGATTTTTTTGGAAGAACTTGTTATTTAGCAGGATGTAACATTAAAGTTTGTACACCAAAATCTTGCTCCATCCTTTATCATTACTTAAAGTAATAAGAACGACAGACAATCTGCATTAATCTACACCATTTTAGGCAATAGCTGTCCCACAGCTAGCATAGTTAGCAGAACTATTTCAGTGAGCCAATAATAATGCGAGTTAGCCGATTAGTTGGAGACCGATGCACTGGGTGTACACAATAAAAAACACAACTGTTTTGAACACTCAGTAGAAAATATAAACATTAATAATTAATCATACTGTTATGTGCTCAGAGGATATTCTGTTGTTTTACTTTCACTTTCTCCGCTATCACCTCTCAGGGCGGTGCTGTTGGCTGTTAAGGCTGTCAATTATCATTGCGACGTTTACACCTGGATGGGCGTCCCTGCTATAAAAGTCTGACGCAGACCGGAAGCGAGGGAGAGAAGGAGGGAGCTGATTCTTTTGTTTTGTCACGCTGGGTTATTGGCATGTCTAGTTTTCGTTTCTTTGATTCTTTGTTACCCTCTTTAATTTTTTTAGTTAACTGTTTTTCGCAACATCTAGGGAAGTGCGTTGTTAAGACACTAGGTAAAGAGTGGGTGCCACTATTGCATGTTTTGAGTTTTCTTAAGTAGTATAGATTAGGTAGGGCGTGTTGAACGCAGAAGACTTTATTTTGTTTGTTGTATCTTTTTTCCTTTCTTGCTGTATTAGTAGCTTATTGGGAAGGGGATGTAGTTAGAATGCGGGTTTTGTTTTATTTCTTCTTTTTTTTTATTTAGCCCCACTCAGGTTCCTACTCCCTGTGTATGGTATTTGTGTGTTTTTTCTGTTTTAGTCTCTCTCTTTTGAGCACTTTGTTGTGGATAAACATATTCCTTTTCTCAATTTAAACTCCCTTTGTTCTTGTGTTCTTTTGCACCTTAATCACGTTACCAGGGTTAAACGATCTGGGAATTAACTAATTTATTTTATGTTGTGTTCCCTCATGCCCTTAGCCATTTTAGGGACGTAACACATACTTATAGGTTGTGATTCAAGGAAGCAAGTTTATCCAAATAAAGTGGGTACTGTCCCTTCTTTAATGGACTAAGCATTTTGCAAATCCCATGTTGACCTCGATGAGATTTTGAGAAGTCGTCATTGGTATGACGGGAACACAACAAAAGGTTAAACTGCTGTTGTATCGCTGTGGTAATTTTAACCACTGACTCTTCACATCCTTACCCTTTGGAAGTGTATAAGAAGAGAATTTGCTTTTGCAGTGCAGAAAACAGTGTCTTCTCAACATGTACACAACATGAACAAAGCTACAGTGTTTGAGGGTGGGTCAAATAGATGTTGTTTGCGGTCAGTAAAAGAATCAATTCTTTCTTTTGGGAGACAATAACTATTGTGCACTTTGATCTTTAACACTTTCCAGACCTTTTACATTCACAAACAGCTATATTATACACTGCATGAAAGGTCATTTCTGAAAAGCATAATTAGGGGGACTTTTTTATTTCAGGGCTTTTCTCAGCTAATTTTGGTATATAATGCATTTAATTCAACTAAAATGGATTAAGAGCACTTGTTATATGTCATCAGCAAAGGGAGGCTTGTTGACTAGAAGTGTTTGTGAAGTGTGGAGTGGAGTGTGAGTGTCCCTCTTCTCAGGGCACACAGCCACATGAAACAGGGAAACAAGCAGCATGGATTAGAAAAGGAAACTAGGAAATGTGGGATTTGCCCCATGGAGCTCTGGAGGAGAATTTGTAAACACCAGTGCTCTCAAATGTTGTCCTTGGCCCTTTCTCCCTCCATCAGTGCAAACAGAGCCTTAGGCCCCCAGGAGACCCCATCACCACACAAGGAGAGACACTAGGAGAAAGAAAGAGGCGTGTAGCAAATGTCCCAAACACACACACACAAAAAAAATTGAATCAAGAGGATCAAGGAGAATAGTAATCAGTGTTAAAATCAACAACAAAATTACTGACTTAAGTGTCTGGTGGTAAATGTTTTTTTGTCTTTTTAAGGATAAAGAAGACAAAGCAAAACAAAAAAAATACTTACTGTGTACCATGACTATAATTAAATTAATCGGAACATTCTGTTCATGTAAACAAAATGAGAAAAAAGTGGACTAACAAAGACTTTCTTTAAAAGAAAAATGTAGAAATAATTTCTTCACATCCACTCACACTGTAATACTGAACCACTTGAGCTGAAAGCCAGTGAACTGAAACTTTTACCTAGTTACTTAATTAGCTCACTCAATCACACATCAGATATATATCATGTGTATATACTGTATATATATATATATATATATATATATATATATATATATATCCAGATCCTCCTGATCACCGGCTCCTGCTCCACTGTGGTGGTCACCAGTTCCTCCTGATCACCAGTTCCTCCTGCTCCACTGTGGCCGTCACCAGTTCCTCCTGATCACCAGTTCCTCCTGCTCCACTGTGGTGGTCACCAGTTCCTCCTGATCACCAGTTCCTCCTGCTCCACTGTGGCCGTCACCAGTTCCTCCTGATCACCAGTTCCTCCTGCTCCACTGTGGTGGTCACCAGTTCCTCCTGATCACCAGTTCCTCCTGCTCCACTGTGGCCGTCACCAGTTCCTCCTGATCACCAGTTCCTCCTGCTCCATTGTGGTGGTCACCAGTTTCTCCTGATCACCAGTTCCTCCTGCTCCACTGTGGCCGTCACCAGTTCCTCCTGATCACCAGTTCCTCCTGCTCCACTGTGGCCGTCACCAGTTCCTCCTGATCACCAGTTCCTCCTGCTCCACTGTGGTGGTCACCAGTTCCTCCTGATCACCAGTTCCTCCTGCTCCACTGTGGCCGTCACCAGTTCCTCCTGATCACCAGTTCCTCCTGCTCCACTGTGGCCGTCACCAGTTCCTCCTGATCACCAGTTCCTCCTGCTCCACTGTGGCCGTCACCAGTTCCTCCTGATCACCAGTTCGTCTCAGAGTTTTACCTAGCATTACAGTAGCAATACTTCAGTATATTAATTTAATAATATAATATAATATATATATTTTATAATATAAATAAAATAATATTTTATTAAAAGATTAGTGTAAAGATTTTTGGTAACACTTTATTTTACAGTGTCCTTGTTACATAATGTTAAATGTAGTAATAACAGTAAATTATGCATAATTACATCCAATTAACCCTCAACTAAAACATAATTCTACCCTAACCCTATAGTAAGTACATGTAGTTAATTATTATTACTCAGTACTTAAATTACATTTTGTGGCTCTATATTTTCTTACCTCTCACAGTTGGTGCACAAAATTAGCAAAATGTGTTCCCTCCTTGTTCTGTGTGTTGTCTATAAGTGTAATTGTATTGAGCTGAGGTCATTTCTGTCCTAGTTGCCATTTTTAGACAGTCGTCCCTGGTGACCATGTTTCAATGGCACTTTTAATCATTTATTTTTCTCCACAGACTGTCATTCACACAGGGAATTCATTGGAGAGCTAAGCTGAGGACATGAAGACTAAATGAAAATGTTCTTCGCCGTTTTCTTTTTTGCCTGAAAACACATGGTATGATGTTTCCCCTGCCCAGTGAGCCAAATTTGATGCTACTTGATGGTAGAGCACGTTTTCTGACAGGTGAATTAAAATATCAAAGCTGTATTCACGATGTTGCATGTGCGTTATTGTCGCCTGTTGTTTTTTGTACTTATTAGAGAGTGTATTCAAATATCTAACAGCTTGTCAAACATGGAAAGCAATTTTCATTTACTTTATCTAAATATTATGCAGAATCAAGTTTGTGATGTACACTCTGAAGTGGGGAAATAGACTATTTCTAGGCTCATTTGAGGTAGAGAAAGGCAAGCCTGGCTTGTTCAGTTTAAATCACTTTGCTCTATCTTGTCATGGGACACATTTCATTAAGCAGACCAGCTGGGGCAACGGCGTGCGATGCAGCCGCTGATCCGTCACACAAATACATCTCTCTCTCTCTCGCTCACTCATTCGCTTGCTCTATTTCTCCCACTGACAGGGTGTGAGTGATCAGTGTCGATCCGTCTGATGAGATGACTGACTGCTAAGACATATTTATTTCCCTCTCACCCTCCTACTCGCACCCTCCACCTTTTCTCGGTTTTGTTTATTTGTCCATCAGACTCATATGTTGCCGTTTCAGAGCCTAAGTCAAACACAGGTACTGTCCTGTTTATGATTATAAATGGTGTTTTGTTCTATTCGTTATGCTTACTCTAGGTTTAGTGATTTGAAAAAAATGTAACTTTATGATGCATAATTCCAGTTTGTGCTACAAACATGGATGACTCCTCAAATCATGTAGTTTGCTGAGAAGAGGTGTCCTATTACTTTTTTAAGCAAATGGCTATACTGGTTTTGTCTGTAGGACGATGTAAATTCCTAATGCAACAAATTCCCATAGTCCAGGGTTTCCAATCGGAAGTCACAACACCCACATAATCAAATGACCAGGGCTAAAAAACTTTTGTTATCTGAAAAGAGAAGAGTATATATTTTTAAGTAGTTTATCCATCAGAGGGGTGTATTTGGTCTTTGTGTCATGTCTTGCTGTTTATTTCTCTGTGTAAGACACTGCGTTTAGTTCAAAGACAGTTCAACTGTGAAAAGCGTGTCTCGAGACCCTTTGCATTCTCTTCCATTCCATTGCTCTCCGTCTGTTTCAAATGCAAGAAAGCATCTTGTGTGAATGGCCTCTAATAGATCAAAAAGCAATGACTAAATACCAGACAGAATACATCCCCTGCCACAAAGAAAATACTCTGCATGCAAGAGGAAATTCATCTAGGGGCCAAAACTTATTATTATTATCAAGTGCGTGCATTTTAAATTCCAAAAATAAATTCTTAAATTGGAATTGAGGTATAGCAAACAAGGATGCAGAATTGCTATTTGAAATTGAATGTAAGGAAACAATTAAAATTAACTGAAATTTAAATTTTTAACTACAAAAGCAATGTTTGTCAAGAAAAGCCTTAAGGTTTAATTTATAGGCCTTAATATACAATTGATATTTGATGGATGGATGGATGGATGGATGGATGGATGGATGGATGGATGGATGGATGGATGGATAGATACATTTTTGTAGACGAGGGCGGAAGAACACTTAATTTCCCAGAATGCATTACTTCTTCCTCTCATTCAAATTCCAATTGAGCATCCTAAATGTTGCGGCCAATTACATAGCAACATGCTAAATGTGTTAGCTCATGTGTGAGCACTCTGGACACTTTACTACACATGTAGTGAATTGTGATAGTGAGTTTTCTGTGGACCATTCAAATTTTGAATTTTTTTATTTTAAAGCATAATTTCAGTGGTAGACACTGTAACTCCTTCTCTTTCATTCTATTTCAGTACATACACCAGCTCTGATGGCTTAATTTAGTCTAATTGGAACAGGCTAGAAGCAGGAGGGGGATGAATTTCAGGCCGATAGCTAAGAAAGGTCAGGAAAGGTGAGTAGACTGGTACGTGAATGAAAGTTTTATGGTTAATAATTAAAGGGAAGTCTCTGAAGCAAATTTAACATGAGGCACTTCTTTCATCTAGCTTCAAGTCCTTATACATGAAAGGCCAAATATGTTTGCGACAGTCTGCATCTGTAAATTGTGCACAGGTATCTCAACGGAATATCTGTTTCCAAGTCCGACATATAACAAGGGTTAGTGTTTATATCTTAAGAGATATCTTATGTCGAATATCCCTCTGAGGGGGAATAGAAAATGGTATTCCGCACCTTCTGCTCCCGCGGGAGCAAATACACAATGAGCCCTCCCATTTAAAAAAGAATAAGCAATGATTTCCCTCAAGGAATCACCTCCTGTGCTCTTCCTTATGGAGGATGCTATGCTAGGGGACATATGGGAGGGGGAATATAAACAGAGGAGAGAGAACATATGAGTCACAAGCTCACTAGAAGAGAATTCCATCAGAAGGAGGGACAGGGGAAATGGGAGAGGAGAGGTGAGGTGAGATGAGGAGAAAATGAAATTGCAAGTAAATCCCTCAACAGGCTGGCATGTTACAGGGCAGAAGAAGAGGAAGGGGGGGTGGGAAAAAGGAGGGGGGGGACAAAAAGACAGGGTGGAAGGGACTAATGGAACGAGGAAAGAAGAGGTGTTTGATCGAGATATGGTGGCGAGACTGTTTTCCGAGCCAGCTGTGGAGTTAATCCGTTTAGAGGCCTGAAGATTGGGGAATTGCGTAGAGGTGCGTCTGGGTCAGGGAAAGGTTTCTGCAGCAGTCCTGCAGGTCTCCGAAACACTACGGTCCAATACGACACTCCTGCAAATTGATACCACACTGCCCAGACTCCGATCAGTCGACCTGGCGAACTGAGGTTTGTGTGTACGCACGTGAGTGTGTGCGTGTGCGTGCGTGTGTGTGTGCGTGCGTGCGTGCGCGTGTGTGTGTGTGTGTGTGTGTGTGTGTGTGTGTGTGTGTGTGTGTCTGTGTGTCTGTGTGTGTCTGTGTGTGTTCGTGCGTTCTGCCTCTGACCCTCTTTAGCGGAGTATAATCCAAAAGCCTCAGTGGGTTGACTCCTCGACAGCACCAGATGTGAGCCTGAAACCCGGCTGATACTCAGCAAGCCCGCTAAACACTCACGTGTTAACTGACTTTTAGAGGACATCCAATCAAATGGCAACATCTAGGTTGATTCTGCCAGTAGAGTATCTGTCAAAATAAGCCAACTGCATCAGTGAGTCAGTGTTATGTGATGTCCAAGTACACAGGCTGGTATTGACACAGGGATAGTCCACCCAAAAATGGATATTCTGTCATAATTTACCCACCCTTATTTCTTTCCAAACCCATGTGACTTTCGTTCTTCTGTGAAACACAAAAGAAGATGATTCAACTAATGTTTTTGTCCACACAATAGAAGTCAAAGGGGTTCAGAAACAACAGTTTTTGACCCCCTTTACTTTCATTGTATGGACAAAAAAACTGATACATTTCTAACCTTTTTTTGTGTTCCACAGAAGAAAGAAAATCATACTGGCTTGGAACACCTTTCACTCAATGGTGGCTCAGTGGGTAGCAATGTCGCCTCACAGCAAGGTCCCCCGTTCAAGCCCTGGCTGAACCAGGACACCTCTCTTTATGGAGTTTGCATGTTCTCCCAATTTTGGGTTTCCTCCATGTACTCAAGTATCTACTGTAAATGGTGCTCACTACAGAGCCAAATGACGTCCATCTCCATCTCTCTAGGCACAATGGACCTTCAAGCTCCACCTATTATGTCCAGCTGGATTTGAAGCTCCACCCATTGGCTCTGCAGTGAGCAGCCTCTCAAAGCATCACCCAAAATCTAAAGCTTGTGGCCTGAGATGCTGGGTTAGGTTCCAACAACCTCAAGACATAGTACAAGCAGATGGATGGATAAATGGATGTTTGTATATATTAGGCAAATATGCCAGACTACAGAAGTAAAATGGGTTGCATTGCAATAGCATTTCACATTGACTTCAGGAAAGCTCAACCCTCATTGGTCCTGTGCTGCAGGGTAACGTTAAATCAAAATTTACAGCCGAAAATTTATTTACCATTGAACAGACAAAATTGGCCGCAGAGGATGTTTGCTTAACATTAAAAGTGAGGATGAAGCAATCACTGGGGTAATTGAGAAAACATCTAAGGCCAATGGTGCTTAATGGACATATGACTCTATGCATGAAACGCTAGACAAAATCGCTCTCTTCTCTAGTTTACTGTTTACCCCCGAGGTGCCACATCGCTCCCAATCTGGTTGTCTTAGTCTATGGTAAACCCTATTAAAGGCATTGAATCCCAGAGGGAATGCAGAGCTCCCTGTGCGCTAACACACAAACTCAAACACAGACACAGCCAGACAGCAGGCTAAATCTCTCAAACACCTCTACTCACCAGCCGGGCTGCAGCAGCGCAACATCCTATTCAGTTGTTTTGACACCGCTGTCAACATACTGTTAGTCCCCATGTGAAACCTTGACAGTAAATATCATTACGTGGGTAGCAAAGAGGTCCCGAAACCCATTCCCTATAATTAACATGTGCTTTGTCTTGGTTAGCAACAGTGATCCACGAAGAGTAGATTGTGTTAAAGGAACCAGTCAACACACATGGCATATAAACTGAGCAGAACTACGGCGAGTGATGAAAGAATTATTCGGTATGTGTGGTATTATACTGATAAAATCTGATGAAAACAGCAGCAATGTTAAAAGATTACACAGGGGAGTAGGAGGTCTTTATTCTGGATGTGTTAAAGCAGGGCTGCCAAAAACCACAAAGGATGGTTAGGACAATTCCAGGGGCCATGATCAGAGAGCCACCACCCCTGGAACGCGATTTCGAAAGGGCCCAGAGGCAATAAGCTGTCCAGGGGGGCCAGAAAACCTGTCGGCGCCACTGGGTTAAAGGATAGATCACCCAAAAATAAAAATTCTGACATCATTTACTCACCCCTTGTGGTGTTCCAAACCTGTATGACTTTCTATCTTCTGCTGAACTCAAAAAAAGGTATTTTGAATAATGTTTCAACTGTTTTTGTTTATACAATGAATGTCAGTGGAGTCCAGTGTTGTTTTAGACCTCACTCAAAAACTTGGGCCCCATCCACTTTCATTGTATAGAAAAAAGCAGAGTGAACTTTCTGAGAAACTTCTTCTTTTGTATACCACAGAATAAAGAAAGTCATACAATGTACATATACAAAGATGTGAAGATTGTATTGCGGTTTCCATACATTTTCTTGTGAAAAGTCTCTTTTGAGATCCTTGAGTTTAGTTCTTTTAAACATAAGAGGGATGAACTACAAATTTCACAGTCTTTTTCTCAAAGGAAAATGGCTTGTGTGATTGGAAAGAAAACTCATCTCAGTTCGCCAGCAGCCCTATGGTGGAAGGTCAGGTCTCAGCCAAAGCAATCCCAAAGACTGCATTTGGCTCATCATCTCGAAACACAATCGTCAAATAAGCAAGGGTCCACCGCTATTGCGGTTTATCTTGGCAATGACCAAAGTCATCATGACAAGGGGCGAGGGAAAAAAAAAAGTATTTACGAATCCAATTACTCAAAGAATACTTTCTTTCAAGAGGTGAGGGGTTGCGAAAGTGGCTCCAGTTTGTGGTAAAATCAAAGTGGATGATATTCATTCCTGGAGCCAATTGCATTTTCAAGTCAAAAGTTCTGCACCAAAGTCTGCTGCTGGTCGGAGTGAACAATCACTTGGCATGCTTTTCCTGTGACTGATAGCTATGAATCATTGTCTTCGGTCTTTGAATAGTCAGTGCATTTGTCTCACATAATGTCCACACCTAATTGGCCTGAGCTGCTATGCAACAAAGTGTATGAGTCATAGCAAATATATCTAAAGCCATTGAGAACACAGTTTGGTTTAAGAACATTAGCAAGACATTACCTCTTAGTACACCTTGCCATGTATTCACATTTTTTGTGCATGTCTCTGCCTTATAGTGTATCATGTGATGTAAAATTGCAAAAAGGGAAAAGAACATCATTCAAAAGGGTCGTGAGGTACTTGGGACTATCTTTGTGCTCTGAATGACTGATACGTGCTCACAAAAGAGCTCTTTGACAGGAGTGCCATGCTTTCAATAACAGCAAGTAGCATTTTCTTTCTCTTATTCTATACTGTGACTCGCTTTTGCTATCGGGGAGTATCGATGTACTATGAAGCCTATGAAGGTGTGGCCTGTAACCGCTATGATTGCCTGACTACAGCTGTGATTGACATGTTAAGGACAACATTCCTCCTGTTATTCACTACATGTGATAGGTCTGGTTAACTTTGGCATGTTGCCCATTTTTAATGTAAGTCATAGGACTCTTTTTTTTTTAATTAGTTAACATACAAACCAATCCCAGTTGTAATCCTTCTATTCTTGGTTGGTCAAAAGTCTAAGGGTTTTGTTGTTGTACATATTATATGGCCTTATTGAGTAATTCAAAAGAAAACTGAAAGGAAATTAAATCATTAGATGCTTTTTAGGGTCATGTCACTCTAAATGTGTCATAAAATGAAATCTGCTCTGTTTCAAAACTTAGTGAGCTGCCAACAGGTGCAGCATTTTAAGGCACAAAAAGAATGTGTATTGAGTTATGCTGAATTTGATGGCTGCATCGCGTATGTCCTTCATAGCGAAATCAATCCATGCATATGGTTTGTTTAATATGGAAAAGTATTAATAAAAATAATTAAGTTTAAAATAATTAAAACAGTATTTAACCTGAAATATTTGTGTGCCATGTATATCAATGCAAATAAAAGTATAATGCTGCGTCACATTTAGAAGCTCTTGACTAACATGCGGCAGGGGATAATATTAACTTCATGAGCAGTTGCGGCCAAATATATTTCTTTATTCACAAGTAAACCATTTTCTTTGGAAAACTTACAGGTCCTCTGGCATGGACCCTGTTTTGGTTTTCTGTAAGAGCTCCTTGTGAAGCTCCTTTAGGATACTCTTAATGGAGCAACAGCTGTGCTGTAGCAGTTCCTCATTTAGATCACTTAGGGCCTGTTTCCTCTCTCAGCCCTTGAGTAAAGCACAGCGTAGCTGTTTTCTCACTGTCTCCTGCCCCCTGACCTGATTGCCAAACTTCTGTAAATAGTAGGAAGTAGATAATATTCTTCTTCATTTGTCACGTTCCTGTAATAATGAGGACACCATCTAATACACTCCTGAATAAGGGTTGGTCAGTCCTGTCTAAGTGAGTAATTCAGTTCTACTGTAGCTACTCAAATGGTTCATTCGTTTTGTTTAGTGTAGTGGTTCACATGCAAGGGGCCGGAGCCCATTTGGAGGCCCCAGAAAACATACAAGGGGCCACAAGATTACTTATGAGGGTTTAAAATAAGTGTTTTTAAAAGAATCTCACTTAATTGATATAGAAAAAAGAGGGGGAAAAGTGCAAAAGATCTGCAACATGTAAAATGCCATCACATGTCTCACTCTGGTGAAAATATAGCACAAAACTTTCTATCAGACCATTTAAATGTTTTTCACTGCAATATAAAAATATGTGCAGACTTGTTTTTATAGACTACTGCAAATCTCATTCCACACCTGCCCACTCCCACAGAGTGGTACACGTGGTCCCTGCTCACAATGAATTTGTTCCTGGCTGAACCTGCTTATTTTAGGTCTCATTACTGTTATCCTGCATTTAATTTTTTTATTTTTTTTACTTACTTTGGATAAACCAAATAAATTGTCAAGTGGACACAAAGCTGTTTATTCTTTTAAATATAATGTCAGTAAGACTAGTGGCCTATTGAAAGCTACACATTTTATAGCCTAAAATTAAATCTTATATCATGTTTAAAGGTAGGGTAGGCAATTTTTTAACACTTTTTGATATACTGGTTAAAACTATCTTTATTTCCTGATAGCAATCATCAAAAAAGTGGTCTAAATATTAAAATATGTGCATACAGTATATCTGTTCACGTCCTCAGTCTCGGATTTATGCGTTTCTATGTCAACACTGTCAACGCCAAAATTAATCTGCAGCAGTCAAGTGGTACAATAAGAGCTCTGTAAGTTGTTTACGTTCAATATTATCGTGATGTTATGTGCTTTGAGACATGAGGTAGGGGAGGATGGGATCTCATGCTTTCAAAGCTAGCTTATTGCTAGCCTCCCCGAACTTGCCTACTCTACTTTTAAATGTTAAATGTTTTAATTAATTGTCAGAATTGCAGTCTGTTTGTTTGTGTGGCTCAGACACAATGACATGGCGCAGTTATCACATTTGGGAAAGGGGCTTTGGACCACTTATAAGTTGAAATAAATCAACTTTTTTGATAATGACTGATGCATTTTAAAATGATTTGTGGCCGTCCCTCTAAAAAAAACATCAGAAATGTTTTTTTAAAACCACTTACCGACAGTGCACAAAGGATGTCATTACAGAAGCCTGTTATCAAGCATTGTTGAAATCCATTTTAAGAGATTGCGCCCACTCATTGAAAATGAATTATGTCCTAGAGCCATGGATAACTTGTTCAGAACAGCTCTCTGTCTTATACATCCCCTTCTCACTGCAGCTGTCTGTAGGCCCATGAGAAAAGTATCCTCACCTGCTAGAAGTCAGATGTGAAGGAGGAATGAATGTTGACGTGAATGTTAATGTAGATATCAAGTTGAATTGCAATATATAATCCAACCAAATGACCACCAGCTTCCTTGTTTATTAAAAAACAAGAACAACTAAACATTATAATAACACTGATTGATTGATTGATTGATTGACTGATTGACTGATTGACTGATTGATTGATTGATTGATTGATTGATTGATTGATTGATTGATTGACTGATTGATTGATTGATTGATTGATTGATTGATTGATTGATTGATTGATGATTTGATTGGACAACTACATATTATAATAAATGCTGATTGATTGATCTGTCGGTCGTTGGTTGGTCGGTCGATTGATTGATTTGTGTGTTTGATTTATTTATTTATTTATTTATTTTTAATTGTGTGATCTTTATTTAAATATCTGTGGATAAAAAATTTATATTAATTTGTTGTTTTTTTTAACTAGAAACTATATTAAATGCTGATTTGTATTTATTTATTTACTTACTTTTTATTATAATTGAATATCATTTAAGGGTGATAATTTGTACATATCTTTGACTTTAAATTGTCATGATTGTAACCATCATATTAAAGGCTGATGTTTTTTTTATTATTATTGCTATTAATGTAATAGTATTTAAGTCTGATCTTTATATGCATCTTTGACTTTATTTTTTTTTTTTTTAAAGAATTGTCCATTTGGTTTATGAAATTTGGTTAATATAATTATACTTCATATGAAGTATATGACGACTTCAGATGCAAAAGCCTCTAAAAGCCTCTAAATTTCAAGAGTTTTGTGGTTGAAATTTAAAAAGTAGGCTAACAAATTGGGTCAAATTGACCCCCATAGGAATGAATGGAATGCGAGGAATGCTTCAGTACATATAGAAAAACCTAAAAATGCTCAAAATTCAATCTAAAAATGCTAAAACTTTACCAAAAAAAAATATTTTATAATGTCTACGTGTGTATCTGAAGGCATACTGAAGAAAAAACTGACTTTAGGACCCAGCAGAAGATATTTTGAGCTTAAATATTCAAAATATTAAAATATTACAGTTATTTTCAAAATAGAGTTATTTTTCATTTAAGTTGAAAGAATGTGAGGAATGTACTTCTAAATTGCTATTTACTTATTATTTATTGATTAAATCTAGTAATTAAAAGGTAAATAAATATTAGGTAAATAAAAGGTAAAAAAAAAATAGAACAAAATATTATCAAAATTAAATTAAATAAGCTTTCTGGACAAAAAGAATTTAGTATAATTTTAGGGATTTGGGTCATTTTGACCCACGGGGGAAAGATTTGTTACAAAACAAATTGTTCTCATGTCTTTCAACCAGCTTAATTCGAGAAAAAAAAATCACGGACCGGTCCCTGCATATAAATGTAATATGACATTCATGGGTTTATCTCCCCCTAAAGTCTAAACATTGAGCCTCCAGATGCCATCAAAACATTGAAAGCGGTCCGCTCAGATCTGTAAATCTCTTTCCAGCTCAACCAATAGAGTGAGTTTGGGGGCGTGGCTACTGGAGTAGGCAGAGCCAGAGGGTGTTTATCCACTATGGGACCATGGCTGATGCGTTAAAGTAATTCAGCTTCGGTTACAGCAGTGCAAGCCAAAATTTGCTGCCTTTATACCTTCAAAGATTGAACAGGTCATGAATCGGGCATTTTAGATTCACCTAGGCCCACACATAGCTCCACCACTGCTGTTGCTACTAAGTCACTGAAATCAAATATGGAAATAATCTACTGTGCTCAAATGAACGTGACTAGCATAAACGAACAGAACAGAATTCAGTGCCATAAAGACAAAAACAGATTAGGCAGAATGATTGAGATATTTTCACTGTAAGAATAAAAATCAAAACCAATTTCTTCTCTATACTCCTCTGCACTCAGCCTTTTCAGCTCCAATATGAGTGCAAGAGACTCACGGCCCCTACTGAGGTTCACCTGGACCTGTAGACAGAAACCCTCGGTCAGGGTTTCATTCACAGCCCTTGAACACAACCCTCAGTTAGCGCTCAATGGCAGTCACTCAACAGACACAAAGGAAGTGCCTTTAGAAAGAGCTTTCGCACTTTACAGTAGTAAATGGTAGGAATGTCTGTTCCTCCTTGACATTTCCTTTGGTTCCGTTTTAACCTCGAGCCCATTGAGTATCTCAAAAACCATTGCAAACACCAGACTCACAGCAGAGGCTGCTCAGTGTGCACAAAAAATGAAGTATTTTGCATTGGCACATTTGTCACTTCATCAGCAGCCCATATGTTCTTATGCAAATGGGTTTATGTACATTATCAGTCCAACAATGTTATAATGAAGATTTGTAAGAGGAGGTTTTGCACGTGGGAAGCAGAATGGTTCCTATCGAATTTCAGTTCCCAATAAACACCTCTCTCATTTCTCAAGCAATTAAATGCTTCATCATTTAAAACCAACACAATGTGATTTCAATGATATTATTAAAAATCAAGATGGAATTTCTGGTCCCTCTGGTTTTGAGACTCATTTTGAGATAATATCATTACCTTTCCATTTAAACCTTTAAAAAACTCAAAAATTGAAAGATCTCAGAGGATTAAACAAAATCAGGCTTTGCAGTTGTCAGGCAGCATAGCTGAATATAAGTGGGCTTCACGACTAGCAGTTGAGCGCTGAGCGTTATTTGCTGATGCGACTTATAGTACACTTAATAGAGGGACTGTCCTCCTGGAGCAACTTGAGGTTAAGTGCCCTGCTCGAAGGTTCAATGGTTCATAGATCAACTCTTGCGGGATTTGAACCTACAGCTCTTCTGTTAGATCATTAACTGCTAGGCTTTGCTAATTTCTTTGACCTGTCGCTATGTTGGCTGCTAATAAAGCACAAAAGGAAACCAGTCACTGTGATGTAAGATTTCCTTTCAAACAGAGATGATCAAACAGCTGCCAAGGTTTACATAAAGAGTGAGGGAGCAAAATGAGCTGTGATTTCCCAGAGTGCTCCGCTAACATGCTAATGAAAGGCAAATTCTAAAAGGCATTACTATTTTCATCCTCAGAAAGCACTGTGGTTTTCAAACAAGAGCAAACAATGGAATCACTTCATAGAGGCCCCTTCGACAAAGCCGTACTGACGTAACTGCTTTAAAGACCAGCTGAAAACAGCAGTGACTTACTTCCTGCATTGACTTACTTCCTTTTAAAACAGGAAGTTGGGGCCAATAGATATATCACAGAAGTGAATCGTGTTTTGCTATATGCTATTGTTAGTTAGGCAGGTCGTATTAGTGGGAGGGGCATTTTCATAGAGAACATTTGATTGGACAAAGATGTGGACACGCCCACAAGTGCAGAATGACTCATCCATATTTTTTGGTCTGTTTCCAAGAATAGAAAGACATTTTAAATGCATATACATGTCATGTTTCAGTTTTTTTGTTGTTGTTGTTGTTGTTGTTTGAAGGTAACATGTAACATTTAAAATGAAAAATGACAGTGAGATTATATGGCGCAGGGTGTAACAAATGTGGCATGAGTAGGGAATAGCGCTCAAAAAATGGCACATGTCTCATCTTTGGGAAACAATCAGTCTAGATGCAGCACAGCTGTGACCAAGGGCAGCCAGGGATTTTGTTTTAGCATTTCAGCAGGTTCAAATACCATTGATGGCCTCAAAATCTTTAATGGCAAATTAATTATAGGTTAAAAAACATGCTTTAACCAGCATTACCTGGAGCGTCACACTTTCGTTATGTCAAGATCACACATACAGTATGTGAATCACTTGGAAAAATGCCTGGTGTCTGTTTGTAGTGGCTTCTTGTTTTAATCTAATATGAAATCTGATTCCATCAAGCATAAGCTTTTCCAGCATAAACACAACAACATAAGCTAACCCCCTTTGTGTTAAATAAGGAAATAGCTAGACAATTGCAATAGAGCCTCACTCAGGTTATACCATTTACCGCTTATAATATCACAGCTGTGAACATTTGAATTCAGTCCAAGATGTTTCTCTGAAACACACCTGTGCTGAATCTCAAAGATTTGATCCAATTTTCACAGGGTGCTGCAATCAATCAACTCTTCCATCAGATCCATTCTATAAAAACAGATCACATTACAGTTTTCCTCTTGTGAGGCATTATTTTGCATGGCCAGTTCCACAAGCTTGGGCAAGCATATTTAAGCCTTGATTACGGTGATATAGTTTAAAGGTAGTTTATTTTGTGCTTCCTGTACTGCACTGCAGATTGAAAGTGTATGTGTGCACTTAAAAGTTGTCTGGTGCTTTGCTACCATCATGTGGTTACACATTGTCATTTGTTGGTTGTGACCATAGCCCTATTGTTTTAGCTTTTATTTTCATATGCACCAGAAACTGTAGACTTGGAAAATCTGGTTAATGATTCACAAACAGGGTTGACTATATTGTAATGGACTCCTCACTGGCCTTCCCAAAAAAGACCTGCAGCTCATACAGAACGCTGCTGCCAGGATTCTGAGCAGAACCAGAAAATCTGAACATATCACACCAGACCTCAGGTTTTTACACTGGCTTAGTTACATTGTTACATCTATGATTGATTTAAAATACTATTACTTGTTTATAAATCACTCAATTATCTAGGACCTCAGTAGTACATTGCAGATAAGCTCATTGAATATAAACAGATCATTAGGATCAAGGTGAGTCCACTTTTCCAACAGGAGCCAGACTCAAATCCAGACTCTGTCCACTGTGCTGCTGTACGTCTGACTGAATGCACTGTATATATGTAATACTTTTGAAATCAATTTTTTATCATTTTTATTATTTGCTTTTATAGTCAATTCTAATGCATTTACTGTGATTATTTTATAATTATTTTATTTGTATTCTTTTTACGTAAAGCACTTTGATTTAATTGTATACGAAATGTTATAAACTTGCCTTGCCTGTCTAAAACCTGTTTAAAGACTTCTGATTCATTGATTAGTAACTAAGCCTGTATTTATTTTCGAATGCAACGATCAATCTTTTTGAACATTTTGAGGGCACGCAACAAAGAAACATCTAACTCTACAGTCATTTAATTGAGACTCTTATTATTCACTCAACTGTGGTAATTTCTCACCCCACCCAGTGCATTTGGAGCCTAGTAATATAATATAAAAGAAATAGGAAAAAATGTTACATAACCTGACCTAAAACACCTTCCTAGACTACCAGTTCTGCATAATCATCTACATTCCAGATTTAGGAGTGATTCAAAAAAGGCCTAATAATTTGAATAAATTAGGCTACATTCTTGTCAAGTCTTTTTACAGGAGAATACTAATATATACCTGATATAAAAACAACTAGTTTGAGTTGAATAAAGTTGCACAGTGCAGTACATTGTAGCACAACACTAATGTGACACTAATATGTCTTTATTTCAGTGGCACAACATGAACACAAGGGAAAACATTAACCTTCCCATGTTCTTTCTCTAGCCTAACTGGGAGACTGAAACCGATCAAAGTGTGCACAGAGGTCCAGCACCCGCACAGATCAATGCAGAGATTAGTAGCGGAATTGGAGAGCAGAGATGGTGACATTTGCTTTGCCAGTGCTGCCTTTCCAATAAATGAGAATTCCCAGATAACAGTCTACCTGTTGAGGAGAATTGATCACCTGAGTTAGCTGAGGCAATCCTTATTGATTTCGTTCAATCAGCGCGCGTGCAGTGGTTTTACAGACTAAGATGATAGATTCAGTGAAGTCCACACAGCCAATTACTACTCCAATAATGGTGTGTGTGTGTGTGTGTGTGTGTGTGTGTGTGTGTGTGTGTGTGTGTGTGTGTGTGTGTGTGTGTGTGCGTGCGTGCGTGCGTGGTGTGTGTGCGTGTGTGTGTGTGAGAGAGAGAGAGAGAGAGAGAGAGAGAGAGAGAGAGAGAGAGAGAGAGAGAGAGAGAGAGAGAGAGAGAGAGAGAGAGAGAGAGAGAGAGCGAGAGAGAGAGAGAGAGAGAGAGAGAGAGCTGCAGGAAGACACCATGCAACCTGAGGCCTTGTCCATACTACGTTTTCGTTTGAAAACACATCTTTTTCTCTGCGTTTTGGCCTTCAGTCAAAACTGAGACGGCATTTTTATTGATAAAAACTAAGCTTTTTGAAAATGCTCTCGGAAGTGGATAAATTTGAAACTAAGTTTGGTCATGTGACGCATATTGTACCAATAGATATTCATGTTTATACCGGTATTGTGCCTGTAATGTGCTATTCACTTTCACACTGTTGCTAAAATATGTTACTTTGCACACTCTTCATAACAGTCCTGCAAAGATAACAGAAAATTCACTCACATTTGTTGTCCTGCCGCAAAACATGAGAGCAGTTGCGTTTTAGACCAAACATCTGGTGACTGCACGACCTGGACACATCAGTGAATGGTGAGATATTTTGCTAAGTAAAATTATCCTGTCAGAAGAATTGCGGGATAACTTTATTATTTATTTTTCCGTCTGTATCATCTCAGTGAGGTTTTATGCGTGCGCAGTAAGGTGAATTAAGTGTTTTCGGCCGTTTTCCAAAGGTTTCTCATCCACACTGAAACCTCACAAAAACACTAGTGTGTGTGAAAGGAGGGCGTTTTTAAACAAAAACGCCGTTTTCAAATGTATCCGGAGATTACAAGATGTGCAAAAAAAAAGAATGATGATCTATAGGCCTATGTTTCATAAAAACCAAGCTCACCTTATTATGCTGCTGAACAGATGCAAAAATACAGACATTGACACCAAAAAGTATTTGATTGCTTTAACCACTTTTAGCGATGTATCAATGTCATTGCACACAAAATAACAAACCAAGTGGCATCCAGATCCTATGGCAACATAACATCAGTTGGGATCTGAATTCCAAAAGGATTGCACACGAGCTATTTAATTCTTTTGTGTGTAAAATGTGAAGGCTAGTAGGATCACCTATGGACAGAAGTCATAAGGAGTGGGCGAAACCTGTTGGATGGGAACTTAGAGGTCTTGGTTGCACAACCATATGCAAGATCCACCTATAAACTACTCTGCCTTATTATGATGTTATGAAATAAGAATGTACACACCTCTGTACTGAAGTCACAGCTTTTGTTTTGTTGTAAAGTTTTAAATAAAGGTTATGCCTGACACTTTCAATATGAGCATGTGATAAACTGCTTTCAAATTTCAAACCAGCAATAATATAATAATGAATTAATTTAATTATAATTAAAACTGTATACAATTTTGCATTTTATGCAAAATGTTGTCAGTCTTGGATCTTAGATGTTCCTCTTGTATACAGGAGCAATTCCATATAGCAAACTTCCAAACAGTTTTATAAGTTTAGTTGCTTTACTTGCTAACTTACAACAAATTCAAGAACCCTACAGTGAAAACAGTTCATATCAGAAGAGGGTCCTGTACTAACCCTAATACTGCACATTTTATAGTTTATCTCTCTACACTCACTGATTTAAGCACATCTGATTCAGCTCAATGTGTCAGATTTCTGTTACAACGTCAAGAGATGATTTCACCCAGTTTACAGATGCCACTATGATATTTTCAACATGAAATCACCACATTAATCATGTTTCTGTGGAACTATTCCCAATGTCTTGTAATACCAACCTATTTTAGCCAGAAGCCCTAGTGACAGTTCTGATGACGTACAAAAATAAATGTCTTGATTTCTTACATTTTTGAAAAATATATATTTATTTATCTGCCAATCCTTTGTTTGCAGGTGTAACGTAAATAAAACAGAAAAATTTGAATTTTATCATTTGCTTTACTGTAGAAATTAGCTCCTTAGAAAAGTAATCACTGTAATAATGTTTTGAAGTTTACATAAATGCATTTCATTTTTTATCTTAGGGACCGTTTACATGACAGCTTTCAACTAAAAACATAAAAAATTTTACACATTTTGGCCGTTCATTTACACAACAGCGGTGTTTTGGGGGCCTGAAAACGCAAACATTTTAAAACAGGTTACAAAGTGCAAATTTCGTCTCCATGTTGTTAACTACTGGCCTGGCATGAATAATACAGCGTTTTTAGTTGTTTTTGTGGATCCTTGTGAACGGAGATTGTTTTAACAATTGTGTTGCCTGGAGCATGCATTTCTGTTTTTTGCATTGTTGCCGTGTAAACGTACCCTTAAACGACTTACATTGCAATCAATATATACATTTTATCAGTAACCTTTACTGTATGTTGTTCTACTGTGAGCTTTTGAAAATCGCAAACATAAGAATTCAAAGACTTGCTGCTTACATTCATCAAAATATTTATATTATGTAAGCATTAAATTTAGCATTGCATTTGAGCATGAATCTTGTTAACAATTGTTACATAATCAAAACTTAGCAACCAGTCTTCACAAACTGCAGATACACAATGGAAAAAATCTGAGTAACGTTTAGATCATCAGACTACGTTCTCATTCTAATAGGGTGAGGTTTTTTCCTGAGTTTTGGAGATTTGTGTGTTCTCTGTAAATCAAATCCTCCTGCCAGTAGATCACCTAAACTTTATAACAGGCCTGTAAACTGAAATTACCTCATTTCAAACTCCAAATATGCAACATGTCTTATTTAGCTTGTGATCTACACAAGTAATTTTAGTGTTTCTTAGAAAATGACAACTCATTACTTGTGACCTCAAGTGACTTATTGTTTTGTTTTTTTCTAAAACATCATTTATATTATTATGCTCATGTACATGTTTGTCTGCATTTGACAGTGACCTCAAATATATTGTAGCTTAACCAATCAGAATCGAATCACCCAATCAAAATGACATCTATTTATTTTATAATAATTGTTTAGTTTAGCTAATCCAAATTATGTAATGTTATGCAATCATGCATTGTGTGGGTAAACTATTGGTCCTATTGCGTATTGTGAAAAGTCAAGAGAAGTCATTGTTTTAAATATAGCCAAATATTTTGTTCACATACTATGTACATATATGGAAGATATGGGTGATTCTTTAACTATGGTCCTGTAATGTCAAAGAGGTTGATTTAGAACTGATTATCTTTTTATTGAGTGAACAACAAATTTGCACCCTATAAAGTTTTTCAAATGTAAGTGTACTTATTCGCCAAGAAGACAACAGATGAACATTCCTTTAAAAAAAATGAGATGCGAAGTGTGAAGAAAACAAAGAAAAATCAAGGTAAATATATACATAGTCAATTAATGAAACTCTTACCAAGAACACATTGTTTTTTCTAACGCCGTGGCATTAGCCAATCAGACGATCTTCCTAATCCACATAATTATGATTTGTATCTTAGGCCACGTCCACACGAAGCCGGTGCATTCCCTATCCGATCTTTTTTTTTCCTCGTTCTAAAAAAAAATTCCGTAAACACGGCGTCGTCTCAAGAAATATCTGCGTACACACGAAACCACTGAAACCGACTGAAAACGGTGTAGTATACATGCCAGACCAGTACGAGACGATGTAATTCTGACACAGATACACTAAAAACAGAGAAGAAGACTTGCGCATAAACCTTGCGCGCTGTATACAATAATATACAGTAATATTAGGCACAGTAGCTTCTTTTCTTTTTTTACCAAGAACTTTATTGAACAATATGAAAAACTATAAATGGTACAAAATAGGGATGAGTCACGATAGTCGATTAGTTAGCAGACGCATAAAGCTTGCCACAAAGAACCGGCAAATAGCCTAATCATTATGAATGTGTCAAATATAGCAAGGAGACATTTTAATTGTTTATTAATAAACTAGTGTTTTGTGTGACGATGCTGACTCGCCACCTTCGCAGTATTGTGAAGGTGCCTATAGAGAGAAATGCGCACTTCATACGGATTATTAGAGTTGTCTGTTTCTTTTCGTTTTGAATTGTTTTGTTTAAAAGTAGACATTTCAAGCTTAGATATATTTCTGAGTTTCTGTTCATTTATGAGACAAGCTCCAGTTCTCGTGCGATGCAAGTTATATCGCGTCGGCGCCTCCATGTCCTGATTATAGGCTATTGTCTGCTATATTTGATTCTTATTTATTAAATCCAGGCAATTTGTTAATGAAACATTGATTAAAATTAAGATACAATTTATACAAAACGAAATTCACTTTAAAGAAAGGCTTTATACAAAACAAAACTTAATGAAGTGGTCAAAATGATGTGTCTCGATATTGCGCATCTTACTCACGCTGTTCACTTTTCATATAGGGCCTAATCAACATATATGAAATGGAAAAAATAACATTAAAACATAAATATGAAACTAACTTTTCTTTAATGGCTACAACATATAGGCCTACAGTACAGAGAAATTTAATGTCGGAGCGAACGCCGTGTCACTGGTGAGCATGAGGGGCAGAGGTGCGTTTTTTGAATAATAATCAAATAATTCCCAGCGATCATCGAATATTATTTTTGCTTGACATGCCCATCTCTACAAAATACGAAAAGTCATAATCAGACAAAATACAAGCATCATAGCATAAGAACGAAATATAAATAAATAAATAAAATAAAAATACATTAAAGTAGGCCTAAATAATAAATAAATAAATAAATAAAAGAGGCTCAGTAGCTTCTGAAGCATGAACTCAAGCAAGTAGTCGCAGTTGTTGCTGTTATGGCTACTGATTTAGCGTGTCTGACTAGTCGACACGTGGGGTGATGACATCATCGTTTCACAAAATATACGGATTGGCCGTACACACAAAACCGCAAGGGCGTCGTTTTCAGATTTATCCACTTTGGGACCCGGTTTAAAAAAATAGCGGTTTCACTCTCCCAAAATGCCGGATCCGTGTGGACGAAACGCCAATACGATAAAAAATGTATACGTATACAGCGAAACGCGTCTTCGTGTGGACGGGCCCTTAGGCCGGGTCCCAGGGTGGATAAATCTGAAAACGACACCCTTGCGTCTTCGTGTGTACGGCCAATCCGTATATTTTGTGAAACGATGATGTCATCACCCCACATGTCGACTAGTCAGACACGCTAAATCAGTAACAACAACTGCGACTACTTGCTTGAGTTCATGCTTCAGAAGCTACTGAGCCTCTTTTATTTCTTTATTTATTATTTAGGCCTACTTTAATGTATTTTTATTTTATTTCTTTATTTTACTTCTTTATTTATATTTCTTTCTTATGCTATGATGCTTGTATTTTGTCTGATTAAGACATTTCGTATTTTGTAGGGATAGGCATTTCAAGCAAAAATAATATTCGACGATCGCTGGGAATTATTTTATTATTATTCAAAAAACGCACCTCTGCCCCTCATGCTCACCGTTAACACGGCGTTCGCTCCGACATTAAATTTCTCTGTACTGTAGGCCTACATGTTGTAGCCATTAAAGAAAAGTTAGTTTCATATTTATGTTTAAATATTATGTTATTTTTTTCCATTTCATATATGTTGATTATATGAAAAGTGAACAGCGTGAGTAGCCTAATCATAAGATGCGCAATATCGAGACACATCATTTTGACCACTTCATTAAGTTTTGTTTTGTATAAAGCCTTTCTTTAAAGTGAATTTCGTTTTGTATAAATTGTATCTTAATTTTAATCAATGTTTCATCAACCAATTTCCTGGATTTAATAAATAAGAAGCAAATATAGCAGACAATAGCCTAATCAGGACATGGAGGCGCCGACGCGATATAACTTGCATCGCACGTGAACTGGAGTTTGTCTCATAAATGAACAGAAACTCAGAAATATATCTAAGCTTGAAATGTCTACTTTTAAACAAAACAATTCAAAACGAAAAGAAACAGACTACTCTAATAATCCGTATGAAGTGCGCATTTCTCTCTATAGGCACCTTCACAATACTGCGAAGGTGGCGAGTCAGCATCGTCACAGAAAACACTAGTTTATTAATCAACAATTAAAATGTCTCCTTGCTATATTTGACACATTCATAATGATTAGGCTATTTGCCGGTTCTTTGTGGCAAGCTTTATGCTTTAGCTAACTAATCGAATATCGTGACTCATCCCTATTTTGTACCAGGCCATTTATTTTTTTTCATATTGTTCAATAAAGTTCTTTGTAAAAAAGAAAAGAAAAGAAGCTACTGTGCCTAATATTACATACTGTATATTGTTGTATACAGCGCGAAAGGTTTATGCGCAAGTCTTCTTCTCTGTTTTTAGTGTATCTGTGTCAGAAATACAGCGCCTCATACTGGTCTGGCATGTATACTACATCGGTTTGAGTCGGTTTCAGTGGTTTCGTGTGTACGCAGATATTTCTTGAGACGGCGCCGTGTTTACGGAATTTTTTTTTAGAACGAGGAAAAAAAAGATCGGATAGGGAAAGCTCTGACTTCGTGTGGACGTGGCCTTAGCCTGCGATCGCCCTGGTGCGCGATTACAGAAATGTCTGTTTACTCCAGCCATTTTCTTAAAATCATGTTCATGATTTTCATAAAAAACAGAGACTTTTCCAGTGATTCATGTTCAGTGTTGGACTTTTTAAGTAGTCGAATTAAATCAACTAGTGTGTGAACAGAAGAGTGTTCTTTACAACAGTGGCTTTCAACTGTGGCACTGTCGTAACCCATAACACACTATCAAACACACCTATTCATCTCAATGAGTGTGTCAGATAAGAGGCTTATTACATGTTGGTGTTTTATATCACTGATACAATGTCACATGATGATTTCTCCTAGTCTAGATGCTGCAATAATATTTGCAATATGAAGTGACACCACATTAATCATGTTTCTGTAGAGCTATTCTTAATGTCTTCTTTAATAACGACAGATCTTAGTCAGGGGGGCCAGGGGCCCAGAAACCCTAGTGACAGTCCTGTTATCATGCAAAAAAATGTAAGCTCCTTAGTACAAACCTTGCTAATAATAATTTTTAAACCAAATGAACTTACATTGCATTCAAGTTTTTTCATTTTATTGGTTGGAATTATCCCACTAAAAAAAAAAAAAGACTTAAATTTTGAAGTACAATCAACTTGTATTTTTAAGTCATTCCAACTTAAATTACATTAAACTGACTTAAAAAAGTTGTTGAATCTTGTATAAACTATAAAAAAGGTTTAAATGTCTTTTGATGAGTTAAAGCTACATATAAATATATGTTGTCATAACTTGTTACATAATTTTTTACTGTGTAGTTTTGTTTCAACATTTTATTAAAATAACATTTCTAAATGTACATGATTTTTATTTTTCCAAATGTTCATTCTTTCATAAAAAGAATTATCTTGTTATTCATGTTCACTGTTGACCTTTTTAAGTAAATTATATTAACTACCAAGAGTGTGAAAATTTATGACTAACAGTTTTGTTTTGTCAATCCCAATTGTTACTCATTCAATGTAAAATGATTAGCATTAATCTGAATTTAAGGATGGTGGGTCCGTGTAGTCTTCTTGGAGTTTGCGCTACTTTCGTTGAGACTAAAAATACGTCATTCATTGTACACGCTGTTCTGAACATTTGATCCTCCGCCCCATTTGAGTGCGCTTTAAAACCGTTGATAAACGACACAGGGCTAGAACACACGCTTTAGTTTGAGGAAGGTTGCCAGTGAGGGTTCGTTGAATGGAAAAGAGTAATGTTTACTTCTCATAACTACTTCTGCAGTACATTTCTTTGGCATTGACCGCGTTTCTACATTGAAAAGTTAAAGGAAAATACATTTCAGCGCATCTTTCATAGGTAAGTTAAGGGCTTTCAAATAATTCTGCATGTTTTAACATTGATGACCTGACACTTTTATAAAAATGAATCGTTTTCAGTAAATAGATTCACCCACAGGTCTAAGATTGTTCCCCTTTCAGTGTTTACTTCAACTTTTACTTAGGTTTTTTTCTTCTTCTTTTCCAGCAGACATTTCATTATCAACAATCCTCTTCATCCGACGTTCATCTGAGTAAATATGAGCATCACAAAGTAAGTTGAGTAGTTCACTGCACAACAGAATGCATGTGATAGCCTATTACAGAAAGTAATTATTTGCTTCAGTTAAGTTACAGTTTGGGTTGAAATGGATTTTCGGATATTTGATCACAAAACTTTGTCATATTGTCTGGGACCACATCTGAAGAACCTTTTTTTGGAATGTGGATGTTAAAGTTTCTTCATGAGACCATAGATTCTGATAA
This sequence comes from Gila robusta, assembly GCA_030770095.1. Taxonomy (NCBI): domain Eukaryota; kingdom Metazoa; phylum Chordata; class Actinopteri; order Cypriniformes; family Leuciscidae; genus Gila; species Gila robusta. The sequence goes on along the minus strand of JAVALU010002596.1, from coordinate 144,842 downwards.
AGAACCTTTATTTTTAAGAGTGTATAGTTTAAATAATATTTATTTATTTTTTAAATCAACAAACGAGTGCAGAATTTCCAGGTTTAAATTTGATTTGATTATATTTTCAATGTCATCTCAGACTTTTGGACCCCACTGTATGTCTCTGTATTTTCCAAATTGTCTAACATAGCTTTTTCTCCATGTGTTTACACAGACCATATGGATTCAGCGGTTACTCTTTCCCTGAGGTTGTGATGCCAGTGGATTTGGCCATGCATGCGCAAGTTAGCCCACCGGTGTCTCAGCTCCTTGGCATGTCCTCTCTCAGGCCCTCATCATCCAACATGTCCTCACCGGAGCTTCTAAGAGCCAGACTTTCACCTCCTTCCCCTACATCTTCACTGTCTTCCTCCAGCTCTGGCAGCTCCCTGTCCTCGTACTCTCCTGGAAGCGGCACGCTACGCAAGAAGAAGCGAGTCGTATTTGCTGATGCTAAAGGCCTCGCTCTCTCCTCCGTGCGCATCTTCACCACTGACCCATCGGAGACTGAAACAGAAGATGCCCCACAATCAGAGGAGCGCGTGATGGCTAGAGCGCCATTACAGAGCATGAGACAGCGACTGAAGCTTGGTTTTCCACAGCCTGTTGTAGACCGTGCAAACTTGAAGGAAACCTTCGTGCAGTTGGAGAGCTGTAGCGTGACCGAAAGGGTGTTGAGCGGAACTGTACGGGTCTGCAACTTTAAGTGTGACAAGACTGTCTTTGTCCGATTAACTTTTGACTCATGGCGAAGCCACAAAGACATTGCATGCACTTATGTGAGGGAACAACATACAACTTTGGAGACCAAATTATTTGCTTTTAATGTGTCTCTATCGTCCGAGCTGGACCAAAAGGACCGCCTGGAATTCATAGTGGCGTTCCAACCTGGCAATAGCAACTTGGTGCTCATAGACAATAACAAAGGTAAAAATTACCCGATTTATGTGGAAAACGTGGCATCGGAACCTCAGCTGGTGGTGCCAAGCAGGCGGAACTTCGTTATACCAAGTCCTCAACGTCTTTCTGTGTGGCCTGGGGTCAGAAGTCATAATCTACAGATCACGAAAAACCTGCCATGCAAAAGCCCACACTACCCAGACCGTCTGGTACACAGGACCTGGGGAAGAATGACAAATGTTGCTCCATTGTGTTAAGATGGGACTGAGACACTTGTGTGGTCCATATTTCTACCTGATCTTTATTAGATGTAACTGCTGATTCAACAAAGTACGAAAATGACTTTATGCGCCCCAGTGTTGTACATATCACTTACTTGAATGGACTATCTTGCTCAGTGCTTGCTAGTTTGCGCATGCTGCCGAGGCAGTGAAATGTGAATGTTTAATATGGTATGTTTACTATATATTTAAATATGTTTCAATTGATTTTAATTTGCACATTACACCTAATAATACAATAATACAAGTTTTATGGGGAAACTGGCTCTCTTTCCCTATCGTCACCTGTCTTTCCTGTGTCTGAAGAAGTAAATTAACATGTAAAAGTGAAGTGCAGAAGAATGTATATATAATTGTTTATTTATTTTGAACTCTGTCATTAAAAAGGAACTGCTTTATATTAACTTTTGCATGATTTTTGTGTCTTGCACTGCAGGGAAAAAAAACTGCAGGACATGTCATTCTGTCAAGGATTGTTGAGCAACATTGTAGCACAAAAGTTAGTACGTGCCTGAGGCATTGTCATGCCTAAACTGGTCTCACAACTTAATGTATTATATCAAGACACTCCTCTGGCATATTATCTAACTGAAACCGCACCTAGCAACCAGACAAACAATTAGTGTGAAAGAATGTTCCAGATGTTCTCATGGAATAGAACATTAAATACCAAACCACAACCGCATTTACTGTACATACTTTATATCTGTCTCCTGACAGGTTATCAATGTTAGTTAAATAATAATATATTAGGTTACACTTTATTTCGATACTCCATGGCTTCTACTAATTATAAGTAACGTGTCAGCTAATTATTTATTTGCAACTACATGTCAACTAACTCTTATTTTTAATTTTAGTTTTAGTAGACTTAGGTTAAACAGTAAAAACAATAATAATGTGAATATATATATATATATATATATATATATATATATATATATAATCTCTTTGTGAATGTTTATTCAGTCAGTGAGACGAATGTTTATCGTGTAAAGAATCGTTACACTGATTCAAAGTGATTTCAAAACAAGTCTGTGAGTGCAAGTTAAATTAGCCGTGCAGGAAACAGTCAGTAAAAGATCTTGGATCAACATCTTTGTTGTTTCTGGAACTACATTCTAATGCATTCATTGCCCAAGGGATGAGAGTAGAGTTTATAAGTTGAAAGGATTATTTTCTATTCTACCCCTAACAACATTCTATTACTAAATTTAAAGCAATCAACTCTTGTGTCTTTTGCTTGTTCAGTGTGCAGTGAAGTGTACAGGAGTTTGTCATAGCACTCACACGTACATGTATGTACATACTGTATATACATGTTTGCACAACTGATGAACTTTACAGTTACTAAACTGAACTGAATCAACACTGAACTGACTTGAGCTGAATAATGACTTACTGGCTTGTTAGAGCTGCTTTACAGATGAATTTGAATTTTTACTATTGTGAAGCTCCTTTGAAACAGTCTGTATTGTATGAAGTGCTACAGAAATAAAGGTGACTTGACTTGTATCCATTGTGATGGATTTTTTAAATTGATCATAACTAACATTTATTTTTCTTGCAGGAATAACATTTATATGCTTTTGAAACCTAAATGTTTTCAAACACTTTGGTCAAAGTCAGTCAGTGTGTGTTCGTCTCAATCATGTCTGAATAAAGTAAATCAAGAAATCAGGGTTTGCTTCTACCTAGTAACAGAAGGGTTTCTTTCTTTCTGAAAAAAATTGAGTTTTGATTTCTAAGTGATCGTTTTCACGCATAATCATTGGGTGTAGGTAACAGGGAAATTATTGTGGCATTTACATTTTTCTAAATGTAACACAAGAGCTGTTAGTTTTGAATGATGTGTCTAATGTACAAAACTGTGTTTGTTTTACAAATGCAAACTGAGTGTAAAGCATATAATATGCTTGCAGTTTTGCAGAATTGGTCTAAAGATTAGGTAGGCTATATGAGTGAATGGTTTCACTGAGTTGGCCTCAACTCAAGTATTACTTTTAGTGTGTAAGCAATTAAAAAAACAGTAATTTTTCTAGCTAACTAACATGCTATAGTTATTACTGTAAATGGCTTCGAGGTAGGCTAAATGTAACGTTACGTGACATTGTTTACAAGCTGTATTATTGACCTCTTGCGATTGGAACACTGAGCGATTATATGAGACATGATACATTTGGGTAGTAAAGTAAAGAGATGATCAGTTCACGTGCCGCTTGAACTGAGGAGCTAAAGCGATATGTCACATCACATTTAAGAGTAATAATTGTTTGAATTTCGTAATAAAATTAACAGAATTTGAAAGCCGAGACTTTGTTTCATATCAAAGTAACCTGCTCTGTCTTGTCTGTCAGCGTCTTTGCTTTGCGATTTTTCATTGCGTGAGAAAATGGATGTATGACTTGAGAGTGTGAGAACAGTGTCAATTGCATGAGTCTCACTCTGAATGAATGTGTGAGAGTTGGAAGCCCTGCCATACATTCATTAAGGCCTGCATAAGCCTATATATGGTCCTCTTAAGCAATGGATGTCCTGAGAATACCTCTGAAATGAGTCTTCCCTCCATCACATTCTTTCCATGTTCTGTGCTGAGGCAATATTGAGAAACTAAATTCCACAAGCAGGAGAATTAGAGGTTTCGTGAACTGAGTTTCACAAGTGTGTGGCGGTGAACACCTCTCTCTGTTCTCCATCTCAACTTCAGATTTGAATTTGTGATATCAAGTTTTTGTGTGATTGCAGCCCAGGACTGGAATGCTGTAGGCGTGAGAGTTTGTCATACAAACCAGAGTGTCTGCACTTTTAATTATGTAAGAAGCTAACCTGGGCTGTGTTTCTTAAAATCATCGTATAAGCCTAAGTTGATCATAGAGACCATTGGTGGCAATTGTTCTATGATCAACTTAGGCTTATGATGCTTTTGTGAAAGGCGGCCCTGTTCTATCTGTGAACAACCTACAACCACCACACATGTGAACATGCACACTATGTCACGGTTGATGAAATCGCCATTTCCTTCTTGTCTCGTGTATATGTTGTGGGTGTGTGTTTATGCGTGTGGGCGGCAGCGCTGATCACTACCTCTGATCTTCACCAGCTGCGGCTCCTCAGCACGCCAGCTGTAGTCGATCAGCGCGCCCTATTTAATCCCTCTGTTTTTACCTTGTCTTTGTCAGTTCGTTGTTGGATGTACCAGTGGTCTCGCCTGTCCCTTGTTCTCCGTGTTTCCGGTTGTTCCAGTCCTGTTGGTTTTCGCTCGTCTTGACACCCTGGTTGTCTCAGCGATCCCTCCATTCTTCCTGTCACCTGGATTTACTGCACGCTCTTCAATTCAACTCGTCGACCGTTTGTGGCAGATTCACCCACAGCGTCCCTGTGCTACCTTGTGCCTTCTTCTAGAGACTTCCATCATCCTTCTGTGTTCCTCAAATAAATAACACTTTTACTTGCACTTGAATCCTTTGCCTCTTTACCGTAACAGAACGAACTGACCAAGGATGGATTCAGCGAGTAGCACGCCGGAGTTAAACGAGTTCCTATCTCGTAATATGGCCAGAATGGATCAACAGGAGGAGAATCTGGCTGTCACTGGACGTGCCGTTCAAGCCTTGGTAGCACAGGTGTCCGAGCTCACCCAACAGCTCCAACACCTGGCTGGTCCCACCGCGCCCAGCCCACCGCCGATTCCCCCACCCCCATCAGCACCCATTCGTCAACCTGAACCACGACTACCCGCACCCGAGATGTATGCTGGAGAACCGAACTATTGTAGAGCATTTTTAACTAAGTGCTCTATGTTCTTTTCCTTACAGCCCCAGACCTTCAGTACTGAGAGAGCGAGGGTGGCTTTCGTCTTGACACTACTCACAGGTCGTGCAGCGCTGTGGGGGACGGCGGTGTGGGAAAATCAACATCAGTGCTGTTCCTCGTTCCAGACACTATCGGAAGAAATGAAGCGGGTCTTTGATCGAGCCACTACCGGACGGGAGGCGGCTCGTCAGCTCACCGATCTTCGCCAGGGGAACCGCTCCGTGTCTGATTACGCCATCGATTTCCGAACCCTGGCTGCCGAGTGTCACTGGAACGAGGAAGCGCGGTGGGACATGTTCCTGCATGGGTTGGCTGACCGCATCCAAGAACAGATCTTCACGCTGGACCTGCCTGGGAGTTTTGACGGACTCGTTGAGCTAGCGTTAAGGGTGGACGCCCGCTTACACCAACTGGAGCAACGTAACAGAACGACTCAGCGTTCCGCGAGCGTCAGGGAATTTCCGTCCAGCGGCAGTGATGCGGTCAGCCCAGTCTGCGATCCCGAGCCCATGCAGGTGGGTAGAGCTCGGCTTTCCCGGGAGGAGAGAGAGCGTAGAAGATCCCGAGGTCTTTGCCTCTATTGCGGTGGAGCCGGGCATTACCTGAACACCTGCCCGGTAAAAGACCGAGCCCGGCAGTGAAAGAGAGGCTACTGTCGGGCGGAATCACCGTAAGCAAGACCTCGTCCTCTACTCTCCTTCCGGTAAGACTGCTGTGGGGAGTCCGGTCCCATCCCACTCAAGCCCTTCTGGACTCTGGAGCGGAGGGTAACTTTTTAGACTTCACCTTGGCACACACACTTGGATTACCCGTCACCACTCTTAAGAACACCATCGCAGTCAGTGCACTCAATGGACAAGAACTCCCTGCTATAACTCACTGCACTCACACCCTGACACTGGTCACTTCCGGCAATCACACCGAAAAGATTTCATTTCTTCTTCTGGACTCACCCATGGCACCCATTGTCCTCGGTCACCCCTGGCTCATACAGCATAGCCCGAGGGTTGACTGGGGACACAACTCCGTTTCAGCCTGGAGCACTTCGTGTCATAAGTCTTGTCTTGTGTCTGCCTGTTCGTCTGTGTCCAGTTCTGTCTTTCAGAAGGAGGCGGCGAATTTGTCAAACGTGCCCCCGGAGTACCACGACCTGCAGGAGGTGTTTAGTAAGTCCCGTGCTGCTTCTCTTCCTCCGCATCGTCCCTATGACTGTGCCATAGATTTACTCCCAGGTAAGTCTCCGCCTAAAGGCAAACTCTACTCACTTTCTGTCCCAGAAAGGGAGGCCATGGAGAAATATATTTCTGATTCTCTAGCTTCCAAATTCATCCGTCCTTCCTCTTCTCCAGCGGGGGCGGGATTCTTTTTTGTGGGTAAGAAGGATGGCTCTCTGCGACCGTGTATTGATTACCGAGGGCTGAACAACATCACGGTAAAGAATACTTATCCTTTGCCGCTGATGTCTTCAGCTTTCGAGCGGTTGCAGGGAGCATCTATATTCACGAAACTGGATTTACGTAACGCATATCATTTGGTTCGCATCAGGGAGGGGGATGAATGGAAAACCGCATTCAACACCCCCAGGGGTCACTTTGAATATCTGGTCATGCCGTTCGGGCTGTCCAACTCCCCAGCGGTTTTCCAGGCACTCGTCAATGACGTGCTGAGAGACATGGTAGACCAGTTCATATATGTTTACCTGGATGACATATTGATTTTTTCATCGTCTCTCCAGGAACATGTTCAGCACGTCAGACGAGTGCTTCAGAGGTTGCTAGAGAATGGGCTTTTTGTCAAGGCGGAGAAATGCGCGTTTCATGCACAGTCTGTTTCCTTCCTAGGGTACATCGTCTCGTCTGAGGGAGTGTGTATGGATCCTGACAGGGTTAAGGCTGTGATGGATTGGCCAAGTCCAGATTCCCGTAAGGCCCTACAGAGGTTTCTGGGATTCGCCAACTTCTATCGGCGTTTCATTCGCAATTTCAGCCAACTAGCCGCACCGCTGACCGCCTTGACCTCTCCCAGGGTAACGTTCAGGTGGTCTGACACAGCCGAGTCTGTGTTCACTAAACTCAAAAGCCGCTTCGTTTCGGCTCCCATCTTAGTCGCCCCTGATTCCTCACGTCAGTTCGTGGTAGAGGTCGACGCGTCAGAGGTGGGGGTAGGTGCAGTGCTTTCTCAACGCTCTTCCACAGACGACAAGATGCATCCTTGCGCGTTTTTGTCCCATCGTCTATCGCCTGCCGAACGTAACTATGACATTGGTAACCGAGAGTTGTTGGCGGTCAAGTTGGCGTTGGAGGAATGGCGTCATTGGTTAGAAGGGTCGGGGGTACCTTTTATCGTTTGGACCGATCACAAGAACCTTGAATATATTAGATCTGCTAAAAGACTCAACTCCAGGCAGGCTCGATGGGCACTTTTTTTCGGACGTTTTGACTTTTCTCTCTCGTACCGCCCGGGCTCCAAAAACATCAAGCCCGATTCCTTGTCTCGTATTTTTGATCCATCCGAACGCCCAGCTACTCCCGAGTGTATTTTACCCGAGAGAATAGTTATCTCCACACTCACATGGGAGATCGAAACGAAGGTCAAGACTGCCTTAGAAGGGGTAACGCCTCCGCCCGGGTGCCCACCGAGTCGTTTATTTGTGCCGGAGGGGTTACGGTCCGACGTTATTCGATGGGGTCATTGCTCCAACGTGGCTTGTCATCCAGGAGTAAACCGCACCAGCTGTTTAGTAAAGCAACGATTCTGGTGGCCATTAATGGCTCGCGACATTCACAGTTTTGTGCTGGCGTGTTCGGTTTGTGCCATTGGTAAGACGTCTAACCGTCCTCCTGATGGGCTGCTCCAACCGCTGTCTGTCCCTTCGAGACCCTGGTCCCACATAGCGCTAGATTTTGTCACCGCCCTCCCGCCTTCTAATGGCATGACAGTTGTTTTAACTGTAGTGGACCGGTTCTCGAAGGCGACACATTTCATTCCCTTGCCTAAATTACCCTCTGCCAAGGAGACAGCGGTGACTGTCGTAGATCACGTCTTTCGATTACATGGCCTCCCGATGGACGTGGTTTCCGACAGGGGCCCCCAATTTGTGTCCAAATTCTGGCAGGAGTTTTGTAGATTACTGGGAGCTACTGTCAGTCTGTCTTCGGGTTATCATCCCCAGAGCAATGGTCAAACCGAGCGAGCCAACCAAGATTTGGAAAGAGTGTTGCGATGTTTGGTGTCCAAGAATCCTTCTTCCTGGAGCCAACGACTGTCTATGGTTGAGTACGCTCACAACTCGTTACCAGTGTCATCCACGGGCCTCTCTCCGTTTGAGTGTAGTCTAGGGTACCAGCCACCAATTTTTCCCAGTCTGGAATCCGAAGTCGCGGTCCCCTCCGCTCACGCCTTCGTCCAGAGGTGCCACCGTACATGGACCAGAGCCCGTGAGACTCTGCTCCAGGTGGGGGCGCGCACCAAGGCTAAGGCCGATCGCCACCGGTCAAAGCCTCCCGTATACGTCGTGGGTCAAAAGGTGTGGCTTTCAACCAAGAACATTCCGCTCCGCTCCGTGTCTAATAAACTCGCTCCCAAATTCATTGGCCCGTTTCCTGTCACCAAAATCCTTAGTCCGGTGGCAGTCCGACTCAAACTTCCTCCGGCGTACAGGAGAATTCATCCCGCCTTTCATGTTTCCAAATTGAAACCTGTATTTCATTCTCACCTTAATCCGCCAGCCCCGGTTCCTCCACCGCCGCGACTCGTAGATGGGGAACCCACGTATTCGGTCAATCGTATTCTGGACTCGAGACGGAGGGGACGCGGATTTCAGTATTTGGTGGACTGGGAGGGTTACGGTCCGGAGGAGAGAAGTTGGGTTCCTGCTAGGGACATACTGGATCACTCCCTGATTGATGATTACAATCAGCAGGTAAGGAGTTCTGGGAGCGCCAGGAGGCGCTCCTAGAGGGAGGGGTACTGTCACGGTTGATGAAATCGCCATTTCCTTCTTGTCTCGTGTATATGTTGTGGGTGTGTGTTTATGCGTGTGGGCGGCAGCGCTGATCACTACCTCTGATCTTCACCAGCTGCGGCTCCTCAGCACGCCAGCTGTAGTCGATCAGCGCGCCCTATTTAATCCCTCTGTTTTTACCTTGTCTTTGTCAGTTCGTTGTTGGATGTACCAGTGGTCTCGCCTGTCCCTTGTTCTCCGTGTTTCCGGTTGTTCCAGTCCTGTTGGTTTTCGCTCGTCTTGACACCCTGGTTGTCTCAGCGATCCCTCCATTCTTCCTGTCACCTGGATTTACTGCACGCTCTTCAATTCAACTCGTCGACCGTTTGTGGCAGATTCACCCACAGCGTCCCTGTGCTACCTTGTGCCTTCTTCTAGAGACTTCCATCATCCTTCTGTGTTCCTCAAATAAATAACACTTTTACTTGCACTTGAATCCTTTGCCTCTTTACCGTAACACACTAGCAGTCTCTTTTACCTTATCGTATATCTTATATGTAGATAATGGGGAGAAAGTTGGGAACATTTCTAGGTCCTCTCAAGTCTCCTGAAGATAATGATCCAATGGAAACACTGTACGTAATAGAATCCCTTTACAAAGGTCCAGTATTCAAGCCTGTTAGTGAAGTGCACAGAAATGGCTGCTCTCCTGGGGCTTGTGATCAGTGATGTAAAGTATTTGAGTAAATGTAATTAGTTACTGGCTTGTGGTTTCACTAAGATAGGCTATTAGCAACTTTTACTCTCTACTTGAATATATTTTTGAGCAAGTACTGTAAATATACTCTTTACTCCAATACATTTGTAATGAGCCTCGTAATATTTTGCATGGCACAATGCCAGAAAGTCAGAATTGCGAGTTTATTTCTTGCAATTGTGAGTTTATATCTCGCAATTCTGACTTTATAACACGCAATTGTGAGTTTATATCACGCAATTCTGACTATATCTTGCAATTCTGAGAAATAAAGTCAGAATTGTGAGATAAAAAGTTGCAATTATCTTTTAAAATGTTTTATTCTGTGGCGGAACCAAGCTTCCATAAATATGAGTGCATTAGCAGGTGTTTTATATTTGAGATGAGGACATGGCTGCAGCCAAAACCAGCATGTCCAGTACAAGTAGGCTTTGACTATTTCACTTAATAACATTATTTTACTTATTTGTTATATTGAAGAGAACTTTTTGAAGGATATCAGTTTACTTATGCCCTTTTTGAGCACTTGAGCTTGACTGAGTGAGACTTGAGTGTTTGTAGATGTAGATGGTTTAAGAGGCTGTTATTTCGACCTTGATTTATTGCAATATTGAGGTGTTCTGTTTTATTTTGATTCCTCGCAAATCAACTGTTTCTTGTTTTTCACTGGCATGTCTCTTAGGTGTTGAAGACTAGTGCATATTTGAGCCTATACATTCAGTACAAGTAAGATACTTAAGTAGCCTACTGTTAAAATCAGATACTCTAAAGCCTGGTTTCACAGACGGGGATAGGCTTAAGCCAGGATTAGACCTTAGTTCAATGGGCATTTAAGGAGCTTTTATAAACATGCCCTAGGAAAAAAAGCATTACTGGTGTGTATCTTCAGACAAAACAATGGCAGTGACATATTTTAAGATATGCAAGGTGCTTTCAGTTAAAACAGCAGACGTTTCACAGACGTGCTTTTAATCCCGTCTGAATCTGCCATGTCAGTGTTTTTTCCCACACAACCTCTGTAAAAATTCCAGGGTAAATTTCCTATTGTTTTTCAGCAAACTCAACGGTCCTCTGAGAAATCGAATTCGTCTGAATGCGAATGTCTGTGATTGCTGATGTTGTATTATTCTAATGCTTCTCCTCATGCGTTTTTTTACCTATGTACCATTTACGCACCAATCTTCGGCATGCTTTTATTTCATTTCAATATGGATGTATTCAACGATAAAACATAACATATACAAAGCGTAAATAAAGCCAAATTGCGGAAACTGCGAAAGCCCATTTTTTAAGTAGTCGAAGTAACATTGTGATTAAGAATGATGTGGTGATTATGCATTTGATCATGGGATTCACTATCTGATGAGATTCATTCTTACAGAAATGACAGGTTCTGCTCAGGAGCCACTGGTCTTCAGGACTGATGTCACTACTGACATTCCTACTGCATAAACCGTCAACTCTGATTATATATGTAAGCGAGTTCTTAGAAAGGCCAAAAAGTCGACAACACCTCGTTTACTGGGAGAGTGTTTTAGCATGAGAGCAAACAAACAATGGTCACCATAGCTACCCATTCATTTATTTCAATGGACAAACTGAAGATAAGCATCTAGTACATCTGGATATATTTATGTAGATACCCATTCATTTCTATAGGCAAAATGAATGCTTGTATATATATATATATATATATATATATATATATATATATATATATATACATACATATACATATACATTAATTCATTCATATATTCATCATTCATTTTGCCCATAGAAATGAATGGGTATCTATGGCCACCGTATGGACCACCCACATGTGGTCTTTCTAGAAAAGGAGAAGCTGAAAATGACTTTCACATGAGTCTTCCCTCTTTCTTCTCCTGCAAACTCTAAAACAGGGACAAGGGAATCATTGTGAGGCCCAACCCACCCGGACCGAAGCAATATTGTGTAAATAGATACCGCAGGCATTAGAGTAAAAGGTTGTGTGCCTGGATGGTGTGAATATGAAGCAGGGAAAGCCACTATGTTCTCCACCTCCCACGAATTATAGTGATTCGTTCAGCCCAGTGCAGTGAGGCGAACACACTGGAATGTCCTCGTATCTGTGGAGTTTGTCATTCACACCTGTCCCTTGTCATCCGAGTTGATTTATGCGTTTTCGAAGTGTCTCCCCCTCTGGCAGTTTATGTTTTTAATGATGTCAGAAACAAACCTGTTTAACTCCTACAAGATCTGCAACCACCTCATATACTACTCTCAAAACTCACATACTGTTCTCTATGGGTGTGTATTCAGTTATGTGGGTACATATTGTCCTGAGGACACACTTAAAGTCCCTATGAAATCAAATTTGAAGTTTGTTGGCTTTTAGTATGAATATGTTAGCCTTACTGTTATCTTTAAGCTAGTGTGCCCCAAAACAATGACAAAATTCGCATTTAGAAGATATAAGCATTCAAAACGTACAGTCTCTAACTTCCGCTAATATGGATCAATGATTTTGATGACATCACTCTGCACTTCAGATTCTCATCAGATTTTCTGTCCAATCAGATGCTCTCTAGAATCTAAAGCGTCCCGCCTCCTACATTACAAATAGACATTGAAGCTGCGGCTAAAATCGGTAATTTGCACAGATTTACTATTTTCTATATGGCACACAGTGCACTATATAGGGGATAGGATTCAGACTGTGTAAATATGTTTTCTATTCGGGAGCTGGTAATAAAGTCTGGTTTTGCGTTAGTGTCACGCGAACTGCTGCAGCACACACACAGTCTGCTCTGGTTCAGAGACATGATAGCACAGAGCAGATATGTGCGGATCGGCGCAAACCACAAAACGTTTCGGATCTTTTGAATTCTCCACAGAATGCTGTATTTTAAAGCGAAATGGAGGAGATTAAGAGGAGAACTGGTTAGAAATTAAGAGAAAACTGCAACTTTACCGAGCTCAACGGCTCTGGCCGAGCTGTGATATAAACTAAACGCTATTGGCTATTTTTAAAAAGGGGAGGAGCTGCTCAATGTGTCCCGCCCTGTATTCCTGTTTCAGTGGAAATTACGTCAACACACTGAATAATGCTGCGCTTTTCAAGAGACTTCAGTGAGCCTTTAAAACACTTTTTTTTACAGTCTCAATATTTAATTTGTCCACAAACAATGTTTAAAAGTGTACACAAGAATTCTGTCATTTTTCAATCAAACATCATGGACATTACCACCATTTTCATCACAAATAGGCTACATATTTGATAAACTAACATTCTGAACTAGAACTTTTACATTTTTGACATCAACATTATCAGAAACCTAAATACACACAGCTGAATAATATTTTCACTCTAAATTTGTTTAAATTTACAAAATTACAGCTTCATTGGAAATGATGCTCAAAAATTCCGATTTTTCAATGTTTTCTTCAAGTTCTTCGCTAATATTGTTGTGTTTTAATAAATTCGTTTTTGGGGCACAAAAAGTATTCTCGTCACTTCATAATTATTATTTTACATTATAAATATATTTCTCAATATTAATGTTACTGTATTTTTGATCAAATAAATGTAGCCTTGGTGAGCATAAATTTTAAAATCTTTAAACAAAAAAAGACCCCAAACTTTTGAACGGTAGAGAATGCTCAATGCTAAACAGAGACACAAAGAGATTTGTGGATTTGGACACTTTATAATCTCTCTTTGTAACCTCATCCTGATATGATTCATATGATGATATATAAGCAGCATCTGGATTCGCGACTGGGAACATCTCGTCTGCTCTCACTGTCTGTGTGTAATTGAGTTCTTCGACGGGCCATCATCTGCATGATGAAATATTACTGTACGTCATGTCTTCCCACAGCAGGGACGACTGTATGGAGAAATGCTACATGCAAACAGATGAACTGGGTGTATTCTATCTGTAAGACATACTCTATAATGCTTAGTTTCTCATTCAACCATTACATTTTTCTAGTTCCAAGATAGTCATGTCAGGGAAAGCCTCTCTCATTCCTCCACCTCCCTGAACATGATTTCATCACAAGTTTTGGTGATTTAATTCAATGAAGCAAGCAGACTGGAATGTCCTTGTGTTACAGTTTGACATTTATACCTCTCCCTTGTCATCTGAGGTGATTTATGTAATGCTTGCATTTTTTTAACGTTCGGTCTATGTGTGGACTGAATTAACTGCCTCATTAAATATTATATGACTCACAATCATACGCTGTGTCTTAGCACCAGCTGCACAGCACAGATTCTGTGTGTAATACCGTTCTTAGACAGGGCCTCATTCTGACAGAATGATATATTATATGTCTTCAGGAGAGGAGGAAATATTGCTGATGATTCTCAGGTGTATTGGATTGATCATTGGTGCATGCTGGGATGTTGATGATCCCTGAGTTTAGTCAAATTCCCCAAAGGCTTTTGGTGTAGTGCCATATCTTCTTTTGCTCTTGGCAAACGTGATTCCCCGAATGAGGCTTCTCTGTGCTTTAGGAATTTCTCAGAAAAGAAGAGACACTCTCACGTGTTCAGACTCGGTAACCTGATAGCACAAGGGAATTGAGAGCTTTGTTCTCATGGACGTAAACAGGAAAGGAGAGGGGCAGGGTAAAGGAACAGTGAAAGAAAGCTTTTTTGTTGGTATGTCCTGCAGGCTATACATGTTCTTTGATGCAGAACATAATGTATATATTGCCAACAAAATATCACGTTGTAACACCTGGTAACGAATTACTGAAACGTCAATGACCTAACCAAAGACACATGCAATGTTTTTAGAATCATCAATGTATTATGTGCATACTGCCATATAATATAAACTACCAAGCATTTTATAATAAAAATATAAAATACAATGTGTGTGTGTGTATATATATATATATATATATATGTCACTATTATGTTCTGTCTTGTCTGCACCTGTTCTCGTTAGTCCCTTATAAGTTCATCTTCATCTAAAGACCTGTGTCTAGTTAGTTCCCTCATTTCATCCTGTTCATGCTGTTCAGTCCTTTGTCAGTTATTGTTGGATGTCATGCTGTTTTTATTAGGCTATGTGATTCACCAGTAAACTATATTTTATATGTAAAATAAATTATTATTTGATCAATTAAAATTATTCAAAAATAGTTATTGCAAAATTCACATATATATATGAATAAAAATGTTAAAAATAATAAAAATGTAAAAATAAATATATTGTAAAATAATAAAATGCATATAAAATACAATTAAAATGATTTAATTATATATATATATATATATATATATATATATATATATATAAATTATTAATTGATAGATTAAAATGATTAAATGATTATTGTAACAATATATATATATATATATATATATATATATATATATATATATATATATATATATATGTTGCAATAATAATTTTTTAATCATTTTAATCCATCAATCAATCATTTATTTTAAATTTGTATATATATATATATATATATATATATATATGTAAAATTATATTTAAAATGTAAACATTTAAATTAATAATTTATATATTATAAATTTATAAATGTGTATACATATGTATTTGATGTTATTATAATTACAATGTAATTGTAATACAATATTTTATAATTAAAATCATATATACAAATATATATATATATATACACACACACAGATGGGGGGGTAATTATAAATACAAAATAATTATACAATCAAAAAAATTATAATAATTGTATTTTATAACACATTATTGTAAAGAAAGTGTTTTAATACTTTTATTCAGCATTCAAGGATGCGTTAAATTTATCAATATAAAACGTATGTATTTAAAGCAAGGACTTTGTCATACTTATATGGCCAAACTGAAGTAGAGTCACATGAGTCAGAGATTGTTGCTATAGGAACACATTTTTCCTCTCTGATATTTTTGCCTCACCTTTTCTTTTTGTTATGGGATGGTATCAATTCTATTTTCTGTCTCTCGCCAGAGAACTGCCTCTTCTCTACCTTTTCTGTTAGAAACAATTCACCCTCCTTTAGAATGCCACTGACTCAGATAGAAAGGTTATTCATAAATTGAAATTCTTTATAAGGTCAGGACATTTACTTCAGGACAGTATGGTTATACAATGAGACCTGGCTAAATGGCATATAATCTGGCTGACAACACGTATGCAATCTTGCAATTATAAAACCAAGTTTAAAATAATACTAAAGTGAAAAATATCAACAGAATGTCTAATCATTTTTTTCAAACAGTTTTTTTTTTTTAGGTTAAGTGTACATCTTTGATTTTTGAAGCAAACCTAGTAATCTAATATCTATGTTTTTGCAGTAACTTGCATTAATCAAGAAGGTATTCACTTCATTTTTTTTTTCTGAACTGTTCTGTTAAACGTTGCATATATAGCATTATCAAACTATTTAAATCAATGACTTGTTATAATTAGTACTAATAAATCTTTGAAGAAATAAAAAAAAATATCAGTTTGTCAGCTCGTTTGGAGATTTATGATGTACACAAGTCTTTCTCCTCAGGCCAGAAGTATTCCTGATGTTTTTCTATGTCTTCTGGGAGAATACCTTAAAAAAAAGGTAAAGTTCATGACATGTTTCCGTCAGCCTGATGTTTGAACTCAAGCATAATTTCCTTCCAAAATCTCAAGAATCTTGACTAAATTACAAGACATTCTCGGGTGTATTTTAAAGTCCCAGAATGATCTGAAATCCGGCTGTTTAACTGCCTTTCTGCCTCACAATCTCTTCTTGAAATAACATTTAGTTTGTAATCTTTAGTTTAAATATGTTTTTCAACTGTCAGACCATTTTTTGCATTTAATTATTTGTATCATATCATTGCTTGTAGTAAACGTTTCCATGACAATGGATATTTTCTTTAAGTTAGGCCTGAATATTGCATAGGATTGTAAACCATCCTTAAAACCTTAAAGTTGATTTATAGTGTCTTCTAGTGGTGAACTTTTAAATTACAACCTAAGAATTTGTTAACCTTGTTCACAAAAGTACACAAAATATTTCTCAAGATATTTCCTCAGAACTGGAATCTAATCATGAAAGTTAGCTTTACCAATGCATGATATCCAGAGTTTGACCGACATACAGTTCCTCCACAGATTTACTAACCTGATTTTACACTGAAGCCACAAGTGAAACCTCAAACTTTCAATTTGAAATGAGTCACAAATGGTTACAAGCACATCATGTCCTTGACAGACACTTAATTCTCCCAAATTGACCTGCAGCACAGCATTTAAAGAACTGTCATTTAAAACATATGAAAACAAAAGGTTTGAATGATCAGGAATCCAAACATTCCTGCTGATTTTGACGTGTAGTTTTTCCTGCTCTTTTAAGACATCAATGGCATGTCTTTGTGGCCTCATTATGCTAATAATGAGGAAATGGCTTATGAGTTCAAATTTGTCCAGATTAAACCTTCGAACAGATTACCTATTTATTTAATACTTAGGCCTAAAATAAAATAAAAATCTAAAAACTGAAAATCGAGGACAAGGACATCCAGGTCATTCTCTGTCTGTGCAGTTCATCAGGAGTCAGGAGGACATGGGTCCAAATCCTGAGGAACATACTGACATGAACAAAATTTGAAAGGGGATTTCATCAGTGAATGCTTTAATCCAAAAGATCCAATGTGAAATGTATTCATTTTTTTTTATTTTTTTTTATGCACCTGCACAAAGTATTGATTGCTTGTCAAAGAAAAGTTTACCAGCATATATGAATCAAAAGACATTATTTAATGACACCTACAGTATATATCTACCAAGTGTTTGGACACATTTGACTACATTTATACAGTATTTCTCATTATTTTAACAACCTTTTAATATAAAGGTTATGCATATATGCGTCTCGCCAAGTAAATCTTTTATAGAGAAATATCCAGGTTTCAATTTATTTTGCCAGATGAACCTTTAAAATCCATGGAACCTTTCCATCCCACAAAAGGTTCTTTGTACTAGTGGAAATGTTTCTGTAGATTATTCAAATGCTCTTCACACTAAGAAAACAATGGTTCTTTTAAGAATTGTTCACTGAAAGGTTCTTTGGGGAACTAAAAATTGTTCAATATGTCATTGCTGCAAAAACAACCTTTTTGAACCTTCATTTTTAAGTCTGTGCCTTTTTTTTTTATTAACTGTATTAAATTTTCAGTGACACTTTACAATAAGGTCCTGGTTCAACAGTGTTGGGGGAAGTTACTTTTAAATGTAATGTTACAATATAGTAACTAATTTACTTTTTATGGAAAGTAATCTGTTATATTACTTTTCTCACCTGGGCTGAGCTTGCTTGTTTTTTTTTGTTTTGTTTTGTTTTTGTTTTGTTTGTTTTTTAAGTTGGATTTTTGGCAAATATGAAGGCCCACTTACGCCAAAAGTTCCACAAATCCACACATGTACAGTAGAGGGCGCTGAATAGGAAAAATAAAATAATGAAACACAAATGTGATGTTAATTTAAAGACATTTTTTTGTTTATTGGTATGGTTGAATTAAATACCTAAAAAGTGTATTTGTATTATTTAACAGATTTAATTATTTTAGGTTTGCCTAATATTCTGAGTTTGCATTTCACTGTTTTTATTCATTTTTGAGGAAAACTGAATATGTTTTTATCCATGTATATTTTGTAAAAGTAATGCATTAGTTTACTATAGTTAAAAAGTCGTGATTATGTAGGTCATGTTACTTGTAATGCATTGGCCTCAACAATGTTAGTTAACATTAGTTCATGCATGAACTACACTGTAAAAAGTTATATGATCAATAAGTTATGACAACATATGTTTTTACATTGATTTAACTCCATCAACACCCCCAAAGCTTCACAGTCCTATAGCTCGTCCTGGGTCGACATTTCAGTAACATTAGGCAGTTTTGATTTATATGCTGTTTAATGTTGATGATCGTATGTGTAATAACGCCCCATCCATGCCATATAACAGTGAAAGCCTGAAATTTCCGTCTATGGTTGGGAAGCGCTGTCTCATAAATGGCGGAAATTTCCGTCAATGGTGGGGAAAGAGTTAATAATGCTGATGCAAATGGTGAAAATAACATCAACTAAGATTAGCCTAATAAATGTTTTACAAGTATTTTGCATTGTTAGCTCATGTTAACTAATGTAGTTAGTTAACTAATGTTAACAAATAGAACCTTATTGTAGTGTTACCAAATTTTGTCAAGAACATTGTTTACTGACAAAATTTCTATGTGTGCTTTTAAGCCATGCACACGCGCACGCGCACGCACACTCACACACACACGCAATGAATAATGCAACATTCATGTAGCCTGGTTGGATGTTTTGCGTCAACACACCTATAAATTGTCTTTTTTTAATACACCAAAGATTGCAGACAGACCTGTTTGTACTGCGCACCCTGCGTCATGAGTATCCTAGCAATTTATATCCATCTTCTGTGCTAGAAGTGCCAAAACACATTAGAATTGTAATTTACTTAAGCCTTATATGACCGTGTAATTGCATGAGTAACTACTGAGGAGTGCTATAACATGATTGTTCTCACCTGAATAGTTTCTGTAATCTAACAATTTGATAAGTAGGCCAAACGAAACTGTTATTCACTGCAGATGACCTTCTTTCCTGACCCGTCACTGCTGTAGACATGGGGTATGTTGTATGGGTGGTCCTGGATGGACTAGCATTTTATGCATTGCATAATCTTGTGATGAATTTGACATCATCTATAGAGGAAATTGATCAAATATTAGTTTTGAAAACTTTTGCAATTGAACTACAATTGAAATAGATGCAACTAAAAGAAATGCTATATCAGTTCTTAAATGGTTTATACACTCTTAAAAATAAAGGTTTAACCCCCAAAAGGGGATTTTTCTTACTGATGCCAAAGAACCTTTGTGAACAAGGTTTTTTTGTTGTTGTTGTTCACCTTAGTGGGAAGAATATTTTGATAATCTGAAGAACTCTTTTCCACTATAAAGAACCTTTTATGCAATGAAAATGTTCTATGGATGTTATCAATTATTTGATTATTTTGATCGATTTCCATTTGCTGCTGTACTTACCCAGAATGTCCAAAGCCAGCATGAAGGGCATTCACGGTTTCAAGAGCATAAAGTAAGAGCATAACATTTCCACAACTTAATCCACCCTAACACGATTGTAAACGCGATAATGAAACGGAGCCAAAATTGGTGGAATCATTTATTAAAAGTGATATTTAATTTCAGAGAACATAACACAGATTAAAAGTTAAATCAAGATGTTTGCAATAATTATTTTGCTCTGTTCTAAAAAAAAAAAAAAGTAGAAGATTAAAAGATGGATTTAAAAAGATCAACTTTTTCATGAAATTGAAAAAAATTTAATTAGTTTCTTGAGTGAAACAATTTCTTAAACCCTTCAGTTTTTCTATATTAGGGTCTCCGACATAAACTGCTGATAGCAGGCCTTTTTCTGGCCCATAATCAATATGCTTCCTAATAATATATTAATATTTATCTACACAGCTATATATTTTTTTTAAACACTTAACTAAACAAAATTATGAACATGTCAAGCTCTATTTACACTCATTTTCACATTTAAGAACACCTCCTCTTATCCAAATACTGGTTTAGATTGAGTAATAATTTTAAAAGTGTACCAACCTCTAAAAGAGCAGATATGTCAGTTTCACTTTATTTTGATGGTCCCTTTAACACATTATGTTGTCTATAAGTAACATTGCACCTTCATGTCTACTAACTCTTATTAGAGTATTAGTAGACTGGTAGGGTTAGGGTTAGAATAAGTTGACATGTTGCAAAGTTACTTATAGTCAGTAGAGTGTCTGTTGGAGGACCATCACAATAAAGAGTTTGCAGATATGAAGCAGATAGTCCACTAATACTCTAATGAGAGTTAGTTGACATGTAGTTGCAAAGTTACTTATAGTTAACAGAATGTTCAAAAGGGACCATCAAAATAAAGTGTTACCGATATGTCCTGTAGTTTCTGATTAGTGTATACCCAGTAAGGAGGGATTTTCTCTAAAGTGCATCTCTGTACATTCCTATTTACAATAATACATACTACTGATATAAGATATATAAGATATATCAGAGGCCGTATAAACTGAGCGTTTGAAACGGCCATGTTTCTCAGATCGGCTTGTACAGCAGGGTTGTGACATATTTCTTCTTATACCGGTGGGTGGCACTCAGAACCATTACGCCATCCTGTCAGAGAGCCAGACGAGATACAGAGTCATCAGAACAGACTTGAAATCAATGCGGGTTCATCTCACAGAGCTCTTTAAGTTGCTTTACCTTAATGGACAGAGCGTACAGGTGATTAAGCATGACGTGATTGGGCTCAGGGAGCAAAGCTGGATCACACTGTTAGAAAACAAGAACGCATTTATATTAGCAGCATCTATATTGGACCTTACAATGCAACTATGCGAATGAAACACTTTTTAAGTAATAAAGTGTAGAAATAAAATTAACACAATTACTCTAATTACATCAGGGTTTCCCAATCTGGGCCTCGATACCCTAAAAGAGGGTCATCTGAACTACTTCATTTAAGTCACTTATAATGGGAGTCTATTTTGACCAATTACATTTTTTGACCAATTAAATAACATGACTTTTTTCATATAAATATCTCATGCCTTTTTCAATTAAAATTCAAATCAATTTGCTAGTTAATCATGTGACTGTGATCAACTGTGAACCAGATCAACCTATTCACTGAAAAGACAAGTTGACTTCGAATTATTTAATAATGTGATTTAATAATCAAAGACACTAGTCCAAATATCGCAATATGAATTTAAATTTTTACAGGCCTAATGCAAGGTCTTTTGCAGATACTCACTGAGATGCCTGTGTCCTTATTGAGTATGACCTGTAGGAGATGAGGGGGCAGGATGGGGGGAGATTTGAATTTCTCCTCCTGTTTGGGGACGTAAGAGTCCTGATGGTATGGCCCAGGAGGAGAGCTGGACAGGTCTATGATCAATAAATACAATGTGTCATAACAACCCACGACTGACCATTTTTGGCCATTAATGATACATCATGTAGCAGATAATTTTCAGTTTTTTGTATTAAACAGCTCTAAAATATGATGAAAGGAAATGTGGAAATGGTTGTGTTCAAACCTGACATGTCAGAGCATTTCTGTGAATCCACCATGAGTGCATCGAAAACCTCAAAGTCTGTCTTCTTCACCTGGATGATGTTGTTGACCGTGCCGAGCTGGTTGGTCACCACAGGCTGAAGAGAAAGAAGGTCAATATTACGCTGGTTTTATAGTACTATTGGAGGATAATGATGATGATGATGGTGGTTAGGGTTGTAACAATATATCGTGTCACAATATATCGCAATACAAAAATGCAACAATATGTATTGTGGATAGTTCACCCAAAATAAAAATTACTGTGTGAGAAAAAATTCAAGTTTACAGAGTTTTAGTGTCAGTACTACATTAAACTACTATATATAATGTTGAACATAATGAATAATAATGCAATGAGTGGAATATTTGTGGGTCCTGATAATGCCAAATGTCTGATGTTACCAGTAAAAAGTGGCCGACATTATTTTAAACATATCTAGCCAGTGACAGAGTGAAAGCATATTCATCTAAAATAATTCTGTATTTTTAGCTTCAGAATCATGAATATTTCTGGGTTTCCAGCACCAAGTCCAAGCCTATTCATTTACACCCACAAAGTAACACCAAATTTAGCATTTTAATCAACAGTACATTTTTTGTTAGCCTTTCATCACATTTCTTCGAGTATCACAATAATATCGTATCGTGAGTTCAGTATCGCGATATGTATTGAAGCGTGACATGAGGGTATCGCTACACCCCTAATGATGATTGATGTCTCCGTCACCTCTGTTGGATCATGTGTCCACTGTCCATCCACAAAGAATTTATACTGGTGTTCACCCTCAGGCAAATCCACAATCGCCACAAAGTTGTTTTGACTATTGAAGAAACAGAGGTAAACATTAATGTTAAATGAATGAATTTGTAGTTTAAAGATATCTGAAGAATACTTTCAGCAGAAGACTTCTTCTCCATTTGTAACAGTCAGCATAACCAATCATCTGTGCCCTACAGAGAATGATGTGATAGCAAGCAGACTGAGTTAAGGACCTATCAGCGCCATCTAGAGTTTCATGACAGAACTTTGTATTTATATACTATTATATTTTTTATTAGCTTAGCAGTTTTCATATTAATCTTAGGTTAAGTTTTTAGCAATTTTACTTTATAATTAATCTTATTTATTTTTTTTAATATTACTATTTAGGTTTCATTTTATTTATTTATTTTACAAAACTTTTTTAATAGTTCTAGTTACCGTTAAATGTTACGTACCTCCTAATCAAAGGAATCTTATTGGTCCAATTATTAAAAGAGCCAGAAATATAGACTTCTCTTCCAGCCCCTGTCCACCGAAACACAGTGGGTCGATCTAAAGTGAGAACCTTTTCACTGGTCTCCAGGTCTGATCTCCAGTCAATGAATTCCTCTTTTACTAATGGTGCCTAATAGAAAATTAAATATAGAACACATGGTCATCATATCTAAATTATGATATCTTCATAAGCGAACAAATAATGTGAGCCAGCACACACTTTGATGTCCTCCCCATGAAAAATATCAGCATCTTCTGGGCTGTCCATTAGGATTTTGGGACGGTCTCCTTCTTTAGTTCCTCGACTGTCCCTTCTGTGGGCCTTTTCCTGGCCCATGCCCGCCCTCTCACTGCTTGTGTTCCCCATAGTGCTCTTAAAAAACCTTCCCAGAGGTCACAGAGGGTAAGCAGCCAGATGGTTGGGCTAGAAATGATCTGTAACCCAAAACAAACACCACAATAGTGTAAGAAACATGGTGATCTTAATGTAATGCATCACTAATCCTATATAAAACATGGATTTCCCCCAGCTAACAGGGAAAGTTATCAGAGCTTTGGCTAACGTTCTGGCAAGGTTCTCTCAAGGTTATGAATAAACGTTATTCCAGTAACATTAATAGAACGTTGTTCAAAGCAATAACGCTTTTAAAATGTTATTTATACATCCTTCAAGAGCATTTTTGAGATTTTGCATATGCCCATGATGCAAGATACATTCCACATCATCAAATTTGCAGTAAGTCATGAATGTTTCAGATCAATTTTTCCATGTACATTAATAAGCCAACATGTTTGGTAAAGACATGAACTTTAAAAAAAAAAAACATTTTGATTTCATTTTTGATTGGGTCTTTAGGTGTGCTTAAGGTTTTTGGATTTTAATACTTACACTTAAGAATTTAAAGACTAGTTTTAAAATCTTCATTGAATTAAACTGATAATTTGATCAAATCGATGGCTGTCAGGTTATTGTAATTTTAGCACACTAAATAGTGGTTGGTCTTAATCAAACATCTGAGTTCGTAGTCCAAATTGGTATGAATGTGTTTTAGGTTATTCATCAAGCACTGGCATTTCTGATTCTTACGGCTTACTCAACAAAAGAACATTTTGACAACGCTGACAGCCCCATTAATTTAACTGCGTACTTCATTGCTGAAGCAACCTCGAGGCATTGTTTTATTTATTTTTTTTATAAGTTTTTAGAAAACCTTACTCTACTGCAAGGTCACAAGCTCTCAAAGGAAGTCTGGCAAAACAAACAAAAAAGATAAAGAACAGCCAGTAACTTCAGCTTCAGGTTCAAACGTATGAAAGAAGATGTGTCGTCCTGATATTAAATGCATTATCCAGTCGATTTGCCTTTAGTGGCAGCCTTCATCTAAATCTCAATATCAATCTTCAATATGACGGGAAAATAATGCAAACGCTTTGACAGTGAAACTATGCAAATACCGTTATATTGAAATTATAAACAAGCCTACGCTATCACTGCAACAACACTGTAGTAGTGCTATATAGTTAGCCGCATCGAGCATTCTTATCGACTGCCAGATTGCCACACATTTTTCATTTTTTGAAATAATTTAATTACGGTTGCACATTTTTAATGTGACAGGACTTACATTCCCTTTTGCGCAGTACTGTATGAATTGGATTCGCGACCGCTACTTGCCCTCGGCTCGATCACAGTTATTTCGTCATTTTTTTCATTCACATTGCTTATCGTCACAAACTGTACATCCTCGCAACCACTCCGCCCACTGCGGACTAAAACTTCACTACGCATGCGCGACTTCAACTACGCCCGCTAGGGGGTAGAAGCAGCTGTTTCTCTGCGCATGCGCGTTTCTAGAGGAAGAGCACAGGAGTATGAATATGGATAGACTTACCGTATTTTCAATCGCGTCCGCTGTAAAAAGATGTAGAAAGCTCCCATAGACATAATAAATACATAGACGCCGCTTTGGAACGTTGCTGCGATACGCCAACGCGTCCGCCATATTGCTGAGGGCAAAACTGCGCTGTAAACAAATGCAAGTACAAGTAAACGGGTGAGCTGTGGTTTTTGTGGATATAAACAAAAAAACCCGTTTACATTTATCAACAGATTTCAGTGGTTTGTACGTGGTGTACAAAAAGTTCCATCTCTAGTTATTTAAAATCTTGATAGTTAGACTTATAAAATATTTTTTAATAAGGAATTGTCAAAGCTCAGGCTTGTCATGTATTTGGCTTTTTATTCTTGGATTAGAATTGTGAAGACCCACATACTGAGATATAATTTAATTTTCACATTAAATGAAATAAAGTTTTCTTATTGTGGAAAAAGCATTTTCTGTCTTTAACCCGATTTTAGCTTTTCTTATGCTTAGAATTGACCGCCATTGAGAAAATGAAACAAATCGGCAAATACAAATCACTGGCAGGCTTCTTTTTGTATTTTTATAGCACTAAAATGACACAGATAGATACTCCAAATATACAATAACAAAGATAACTGATGGATCATTTATGGTAATGCATATGATATGGTACAACTACAGTGCAATGCAAATAGTAAATATAAGATAAAGTGAGAAGTAATAGTTTAGTGTATAGTCAATCAAATAAACAAACAGTATACAGAAAATAAAATAGTAATGAATAGTATAATTATATAATAGCATAAGTACAATAATATAATAATAATATACTGATAATAGCATATAGTTTATGTATAAACTATAATAATAGCAAAAGAATATGAAATATCAATTACATAATATAGACAATAAAAAATAAGTTAAATAGTGACTTGTGAATAGTACAATAATTTAACAGCAGAACTATAATAGATTGATAATGCGAGGATCGTAAGTGGTATAATATAATAATAATAGAAATACAATGTAATATCAATTGCAGAATATAGACAATAATAAAAATAGTAAATTAAATAGTGACTAGTATGTACCCGAAACAAGTACTGTCATAAAAGTCAGTTTTAAGAAAATATAAATGAATATTTAGATTTCAGGAAATGTACTTTATAATATAAAATATAATATAAGCTAAAACTATAATATAAATCATGTCAACTCATGTCTCAACTTTCACAGCTAAGTTAACTTAGCGACATCGCTAGGTATTTTAGTCTGACTGACTCCGGTGGCCAACTAACGTTACTATTACTAATTATTTAATGACCAAATACAACCAGAAACAAATGTTCAGTCTTGCTTGTGAAAGGTAATTCCCCGAGACCTGTTTCCAATTGTGTGGCGATTTGTACAGCCCCAAGCAGCACACGAAGCACACAGGCACTTTTCTTAATCCCCGTTATGAGAGTTACCAGTTGAGAGTAGCCTATTTATAGAGTGGTGCAGATATGAGGTCACTTTGTAGGCCAACAGTTAGCATCACACTGGTTCCCTCAACAAAAACCCAATAGGAATTTCCCATAGGGTTTTGGATTATCGCTATAAACAAGCTCTGTGACCAACAAAAGTTTAGGATACTTGAACGTTTTGTCCATCAAGATAATTATCACAGATAAACACAACTTTTATGAATTTTGAAGCCTAAATGCAGTCGCCAGAAGTAAAAAGCTAAAGGTAGGCTATCAACGAACTACTCCACGGTCCCACGAATTAAACGTCACCATCACTAAGCTTCCGACAACTTATATCTTATATCTCATATCGACAATTCTTTATCTTATACGTTTTTATCTAAAAACATTTTCACAGAACGTTTTGAGTTAGAATAGTTTAGCACAATTATAAGCATAACGAGGCTGTAAAAGCGGACTGAGTTTACCTGTTCAGCATAATGATGTTTAATCTCCTCGACAACCTCTGTAGTCCCATTTAGACACTTGTTAGACCGCCTTTTTCAAGACACATACCAGCTTTAAAAAATATCACAAGTGGGGTTATACTGATGTTATGTCGTAGAATAAAATGTGATGTGTTCACCACAGGCCTTATTTCAGCCATTTAACCAAAACCCTATTCAAAAAACCCACTGACGATGGAACCGGAAGTGCTAAAATGCTAACTCGTTTGCGCATTTTGGCCTACAAATTGATGTCATACCTGCACTACTCTATTGACTTCCATAGTATTTTTCTTTTCCGTCAACTCTCTTGTTATAACATTCTTCAAAATGTCTTCTTTTGTGTTAAAAAAAAGAAAGAAACTCATACAGATTTGGGACAAATTGAGGGTGAGTAAATGATGACAAAATTTTCATTTTCTGGGTGAACTATCCCTTTAAAAATCGAAGATGGCGCTCTGTGAATACGCTCTATAGGGGACTCCTTAGAAGCTAAATCTTTATTAAACCATGTAACATAGTAATAGAACACCCATGAAATGGTGCAGTCACAAGTGTGCAGCAGGTTTCACATTTGTTTCCACATGAAAGGTCTTTTTATTTGTTTTCATGGCATTTGGAACGAAAAGTGCCTAGGTATTGTCCAAATGGGAATATGTGCAATGTCCATTAACCGCCACTGGGTGGAGACATTTAACCACAAGATAGAGAAGAGACCAGAAGAGATGATGGTCTCGGGAAATAAATTAAATTGATTTTGCTGTCATTTTAAGATCCCAAAGCCAAGGTATCTATATAGAATGTATACATATGATAACAATCATCTTGTGTGCATGGCATGTACATGTATCTGAGTTATCCACTGTTAATGCTTTTCCTCAGTCTCAGTGTGTCATCAGATTCACTGTGTGTGTCATGCAAAGTGCAATTACTCCCCCACTGGCTTACCCTCTGTCATAACCAGTGCCAGTGTTACAGACCAACCACTACACACACACACACACACACACACACACATTATTTCTCCTCTTTCTCACCCTCCCACTAAAACATGCAGTGAAAAAATGCTGTTTAATTATGCATTAAAAAGGAAGATTGCTGTGCAAAAACAAGAATGTATAACATGTTCTACTCTACTATGCTTTTGCAGTGCTTTTCTGAGATGCCTGACAATCAGAGAAGGCAACATTTGAATACCAGAATTTGCATTTGTGATCCCTTTCAAGTTCATCCTATTAGACAGCACACCGTTTTGCTCACACACATATACACGCACCAGAAAAGACTAGGGAAAAGAGTGGGAGACAAGTGCGGGATTGCAGTTCAACCAGTTTCTTTTCATATTAATCTTCAATGCCTGGCAATTCGCATAGTATAAGCAAAAGCAGACTATTGCTTTTGAAATTACAGACTGTCTCACTTCCTTTTAGACATGCACTACTGGAGCTTCAGTGCTATTTACATTATTTATGATGATAACCAGGCTTTACATCAGTATACACATTACAGTACTTCTCTTTGTTTTGACCATACAATAGCAAAACAGATGTAATGAACTTGACTGACTAGATAGTCTACTTTTGGTCTGGTAAATTGTCTAATGCAGCTCTTGAAGTAAAAACCAATATGAAATAGGTGTCAAATGATTCTGTGTAGAAAATTATATATAGAAATCTGTGGCACTGAATGTATGATCAGCCTGTGAAGGTGAGAAGAATTTTTAAGGTTACTGCATCATATTGACAAAAAGAGGTCAGGAGAGTGCATTATAGCTGAAAACACTGAAAGAATTGGTTGAATATTTCATGAAATGTGCTTTTAAAAATAGATGTTAGGACTGTTAAGACTCCATCAGCTGCATCTCCTGCTCTGTCTGATCAGTGTGTGAAACTAAATGTAGTATTAAAAAGGAAACTGGGTTATAATTATTCATTTTTGTTTTCATATTTCATCCCAAAATCAAAAGAAAAACAAAACTAGAAATAAAATTTCGCAAAAACAAAATGAGTATTCCATTACAATACTTATGCAAAAGAAAAACATAAATTAAAGGCAGTGCAACATACTGTATACTGTAACATATATAATATTCTATTAATTATATTATTTCCTTATAGCTTATTTAAACATAAAAATGTGAAAATGTATGTACCTCTCTCTCTCTCTCTCTCTCTCTCTCTCTCTCTCTATATATATATATATATATATATATATATCCCATACAAAAATGTAATATATGGCCATATATGTAGGCCTACTTATATTTTAAATAGCATGACATATATCTATACATATATTTGACTTACCTGAGAACACAATATATGCCTGCAACATATATGAACATTTATGTGTCCAAACATGTGAAGAAAATATTTGAGTTCATTCATATATGATACCATGTATCTGCATTATTACAGTATAGTATTGGTTTCTCGCATATATGGACAACATTAAGTATAAATATGTGACATACATATTTGTTTCCCACATATTTAATAAATGTATATGTAAACATACATGCATGTGATACTGATGCATTGAAATAAGTACATATATGCATATATACATGTGTCTTACATACAGGTGCTGGTCATATAATTAGAATATCATCAAAAAGTTGATTTATTTCAAGAATTCAACTTAACAGGTGAAACTAATATATTATATAGACTCATTACATGCAAAGTGAGATATTTCAAGTCTTTATTGGTTATAATTTTGATGTTTATGGCTTACAGCTTATGAAACCCACAAAATCAAAATCCCAGAAAATTAGAATATTACATTGAACCAGGTTTTGGTTCTTTTGGCAGTGTCGGCAGGTGCAAATCCTGCTGGAAAATGAAGGAAGCATCTCCATAAAGCTTGTCTGCTGAAGGAAGCATGAAGTGCTCTGAAAATGTCCTGGTAGACGGCTGCGTTGAGTGGACAGCACAGTGGACCAACTCCAGCCGATGACATGGCTCCCCAAACCAACACAGACTGTGGAAACTTCACACTGGACTTCAAGCATCTTGGATTGTGTGCCTCTACATTCTTCCTCCAGACTCTGGGACCTTGGTTTCCAAATGAGATGCAAAATTTGCTGTCATCAGAAAAGAGGACTTTGGTCCACTGTGCTTTATTAAATCCAGAGTCAACGCAGCCGTCTACGAGGACATTTTCAGAGCACTTCATGCTTCCTTCATTTTCCAGCAGGATTTGCACCTGCCCACACTGCCAAAAGAACCAAAACCTGGCTCAATGACCATGGTATTCCTGTGTAATTACTGTGTGATTTCATGTAATATTCTAATTTTCTGGGATTTTGATTTTGTGGGTTTCATAAGCTGTAAGCCATAAACATCAAAATTATAACAAATAAAGGCTTGAAATATCTCACTTTGCATGTAATGAGTCTATATAATATATTAGTTTCACCTGTTAAGTTGAATTCTTGAAATAAATCAACTTTTTGATGATATTCTAATTATATGACCAGCACCTGTATATTTAACATTTATGTGCATATACAGGAAAATATATGGCACTTACATGAAAACGGCCATTTTTGCTATATTTCGAAATATATGTTTCATATAAGTCTATGTGTTTTATATATATGAATTTTGCATATATTCTCATATAGGCAGCAGACATACATGGGCACTGACATTATATATGTAATTTACATATATTGGCATATATTACATTTCTGTATGGGTATATATATATATATATATATATTACATCTTAAATTCTTAAACATTCCAAAATTAAGCTTAACTTTATTAATTGGCATATATTACATGTATTTTGCATATTTACAAGATAAAAATTAAAGTATTTGTGTTTTAATATAAATAACTAACAAATAGCAGTGCAAAGCACCCCAGTGAACATTAAATAAGGGTAAGCTTATTGTCATGGAAATGCAAATATTTGAATGGACCTAAATTAAGCCAAATTTCCTTTAAAAAAAGGTTGTTATTTTTGTCTGTTTATTTTGAGGGGTTTTTTTTATGAACCCTGCTGGTATTTTGTAGTTGATGCTATGTTGAAAGTTCAAGTTTTATTTATATCTTTAAACGAATCCTTCAGAAAAAAAAAGCATGACAAGTGCTTCTTTACATTCAGGCTACACTAACAACAAATTGACTTCTGCTCTTAAATCTAATTCACCTACTGACATTCCAAGCTTGTCTATGAGAGCATGAATGAGTGCTGAGGAGACACTGATGTCCAAGCGTACAGAGTGATGAGACTCAGCTTTCAGCCAGACTGTCCTCCAGCTGATGAGTGATGCCCTCTACTGCGCTGTGAAACGTCTTCGCTTCAATGGATCACTACTCATGACACAACTTCCCTCGGAATCAAAGAAGGGGCTGTCAGTAACACATCATCATGTGTACGAGTTTACAACATTTCATGTGAAATGCTTCATATCCAGACTATCTAGACAAATGAGCATCTTAGCTCATTCAGGGTAATGCAAAGAAGAAAAAAAAACTTTAAGCACAGTAAGTTAAGCTAAGTGTTCACTTAGAGTTCTTCAACATATTGTTCCGAATGGCAGTCTGATATTGTCAAGAGAATGTGAGATACAGGACAAGCCCCATGGGACAGCGCAGAGGCAGTGACGCTGTGTGTTACCAGATGTGTAAAAAGCTCCCTGCCAGGGGCCATGTCTGTCACATCTGCTACCGCAACTTCCCTTAGTGCTCTCCTCTGAGCTCAACTTTTATTAGTTTTATTAGGGCCATCACCATTTCCAGCTGTTATGTTCCGACAAATATTCAGTACATCATGAGGGCCGACATAACGCATCACAGTTTTTAATGGCATTTCACATGATCAAAATTGTGAATTTGTTTTGAATTCTCTGTAGTAAAGAGCATAGATGGAAGTGAAATTTGTTGACCAATTTGTGTACCAGTCTTTCTATTTAGGGTGCCATGAGTGTCCTCAGACTGACAGGTAAGTAGGAAGGAAGGAAGGAAGGAAGGAAGGAAGGAAGGAAGGAAGGAAGGAAGGAAGGAAGGAAGGAAGGAAGGAAGGAAGGATGGATGGATGGATGGATGGATGGATGGATGGATGGATGGATGGATGGATGGATGGATGGAAAATATTTTCATGATTTATCACAACATTCTTTCTTTTGTCAAATCAACTTAGATCATTTATGTGGTTCAGATAACTTGATATTTTGTGTTTCTGTTGATTTATCCAATCTCCTTCATTGTATTAACTAATTTTTTTTATTTCAATGAACTTAATATTTTAAGACAGTAATGTTTTTACAGTGTATAAATGACTCAGACCCACACAGCTGAAGTGTCATTTTTGGAGTTAACGTCATGCATTTATTTCCAGCACTACCAGCAAAACTCAGGAGTATTGCACAGTCCCTTGAAATAACTGCCTAGCACAATCCAATACAATTTTCTATAAGCAAATACGGTGAATATGACCATATAAACAAGAGCGGATATGTTTCATATATACCCCTCAAACAGTTCGATATAATGAGTGTTTTAACCCAGGTGCCATTTTACAGGAGTGTGCATGATTTACACCTAATGAAAAAGGTTTTAGATAATTAGAAAGTGTTTTCATCTGCACCAGATCTAAGAACTTCAACATGATCGTACTGCAATGAAGGAAGGAAAGAGAGAAAGAAAGAGAGAAAGAAAGAAAGATCTCTGAGTCGTTTTGTTTAGGCAGTAAGTTCTAATCCTTTCAGGGCTCTTTCCTTTAAATTAGCATTTTAATCTTTTGGAAGATTGTACATTTGCATCAGCTATTTTAGGTAAACACTGAGTTAAGTCACCTCAACAGGTGTTACATTTTTTACAGATTCTGAATTCTGAAACTAGTGAATTAAAGAAACATCAAATGTAAAATAAAACAACAGGTCATGACACAAAGAATGCAAGGAAGGATTATGGTCTATGAGGCCCAGTGTTATTGCTTTTTCTCCAGGGATGAAACAAATTATAAAATTAAATCTTATAATACTTTTTAATTGTGACTTTGCATTCCACAATTGCTTTTTTTTTAAGTTTTTTTTTTAGACTTTTTATCAACCTAGTGAGCTGCTTTGCTATGGGCCTATACATATAGGTAGGACAGAATCCTGAAATGAAACCTTAAAAGGGACCAATTTGAACTGATTTCCAAAGTTACATTGGATGTAACACACAGGATAGACTTGACTGACAACCGATTGGCACAGTCTGGCATTAGCATGTTGCTAAGCTAACTATACCAAATAGATTTCATAAGTATTTTATTATTGAAGTAATACCCATTTTAATAAAAGAAAAAAAGTAGGTTGGAACCTTAGAAAGAAGCATGCTAAGACTTGACTGATTCAAAGACTATAGAATTACACAAGACGTGTCACTCGTATTGTTTTGAATGGGGAAAAGTTTAACGCTCAATATGGTGAAATAAATCCCGCCTTCTAAATAAGAGCCAATTGCCGATTAGTAAAGTCATCGCATCACTGCCACTGCCGTTAGAAGCTCCAGAGTCAGCTAGACACGCTTCCACTGCGCATTAGCTTGATCCAGCTTGAAAAATTTAATTTTCTGTCATGATTCGAGCGTTGTTGACAACTGTAGACAGTTGTTGTCACATTTCATTGGTGATTTCAAATATTAAATTTAATCGTAAGCTTGGCGAACAGTTTTGGAAAATTGTATGTTTTCCCATTCAAAAAGATATGCACTTGCATGACCGAGAAGCGTTTCAAAGATGGTCACCGAGTGAAATTACTTGTCTTAAACGGACTTTGACCCTGTCCCAAATGGCGCACTTCATGTGGACTTTCGGTCTCGTGGACTTAACGTACGGACTTGCACGTGCTCGCTGAGTCTACGAGTCCGTAGGCCGTCCCATTCATCATTTTAAAGATGAACTGAACTGAAAAAAATCAACGTTGATAACATGTTGTTTATGACAATTAAAAGTAATTTACATTAAACATTTTAACTAAAAATATCAATATAGCTTTTTTTAAGCAGCACAAAAATTGCGTTTGTTACGCTGGAAATTTCGATGACGTCACTGGCATGGTAGGACCTGCGAAGGTATATAGGCAACAGCTGCATCCTATATACACACACGAAAATGAGTAATTTTAATGGCATGAGTTACGCATTTGAGCATGTGAGGGACAGGCCAGTAGTATCTGACTACCACCACATGGAGGACGACCAGTTTCAGGCTCCACATACAGTACAGGATCGTTTGGGGGGAAAGTGTGTAGGCGCGGGCGCTGCCGGAGCATGGACACTGCACCGGAGTCAATCTGTTGAAGAGAGGTCAACCTGGAACATTTATTGATCGGCAAAAATGCATTACCATGCACCGTTCATTTCGGATGCTGTGTGGTGAGAGAGACGTGTTGGAGGTGGCTATGCTATCTCTAAGGGATGTCCGAGCTGAGAAGCTGGAGCGCCCCACAAGTAGCTGGTATGTAACAGTGTATTTTACGAATTGGCGACTGGGCTAGGCTAGGCTAACTTATATCCTTTTCTCCGACTGTTAAGGTTAACAGCGTACCGGCAGTTCACTCTTTGGGCGAGGGGGCATTTGGGAAGGATGAATAAGATTCCGTTCCCATCCTGTGCAGTGAACTAACGTTAACGTTACATCTTTTCCCCTCAGCTGAATATCAAGGATTCTAGTATGCGTTGGACTTGTAGCTAAATAAAACATTTGATGTCAGACGCTTCATGTACTCATTGACGTTTTCAACACATCTGTCTCTCGTACCTAGGATTAAACACTAGAAATCACGACTAGAATAATTTTGTTGACAAGGCAGGGGGTAGAGAGAAGCTAGCTCTGCTAGTGTTGGTTGGCAACGGAGTAGCCTACCATGCCAGTGACGTAGTCGAATGTTGAAATCCAACATGGCGGCGCCCGTGTAACAACAACAACATTTTCAACGTACCATTTTATCCCTTTTAACAAATTCTGCCATTTTAATAATTGTACCAATGAGAATAAATAAAATACATCTGTTATATCACATTTTTTCAAATTTCAGTTCAGTTCATCTTTAACGCTCTGAAGTGTGCTCAGCAGCGCCTCCTTTGTACCCTTGAAGCGGTCTTCCATGAAGCCCGCATGGATGCAGGCTCCATACACTTTAACTACCCAGGAATCCTTGCGAAAGGCCAATCAGACAACGGATGGGAGGAGATTTCGCTCACGGAAAATTGTTAACATGGCTGAGAAGAAAATATTTAAGTGTAAAGCCTGTTTTATGCTTCTGCGTCGAATCGACGGCGTATCCCTGCAGACCCCTCTGCGTCGCCGCGAACCCCTCTCCGACCCCTCCACCGTAGCTCGACGTGCACCTCCAAAAAATTGTAACTACGCGTCGAGGCGACGCAGACCGCAAAGGCTGTGATTG
Source organism: Gila robusta (assembly GCA_030770095.1). NCBI lineage: Eukaryota > Metazoa > Chordata > Actinopteri > Cypriniformes > Leuciscidae > Gila > Gila robusta. Next base: position 109,457 of record JAVALU010002596.1, on the reverse strand, counting down.
GTCAGATGCACCGCGATGCAACGCAACCTGACGCAGAACCATAAAACGGCCACGACGCCGTAGGAGTGACGGCGTAGCTACGCCGTGGAGTTGACGCAGAAGCATAATGAGGCCTTTAGTATCATTACGGTTTTTATGACCAAGGTGTACATTTTACCAGTTATTATCTACAGTTTATACAAACATTATGGTCATCGTCCAGTGGTTGATGTCCCAAACATAGGCTAATAACAGCGCACTGAATAATACAATCGTATTATGATTCATTAAATAAATAGAACCGAATGTCAGGGCTTTACTGAGTCATATGTAAACGTAGTTTGAATATTTACACGCACATTTTCATTATGTGTTAAAATTGTAATCTTAGTTCAAATGGAACATTATGTATTATTATGTACAATACATCATTTAAATAAGCATGTATCTATTGTATATTAAATTTTTATATTAAAATAACTTAATACACTAACGACTTTTGACAATTATAACGTTTAACTACAAAGTCAATAACTTTTATTTCCTTACCCTTTCCTCCGTGCATAACATCAGCATTTGTATGCACGAAAAATAATCTTGTCTTCTACGACGTCGGAGCGCAAAAATCTCGCAAACACAATGGTAAAAACAACAACAACATAGGCAGCATATTTCTCCGAACCTGCAGCTCCTGTCCATAACAACCAGACCGTCTTCCTATTTCCGGCGTGACGATCGAGTCTGTCCCAAAAATGCCTCTCAATACGCCCTCGTGGTCTCGCGCCAAGGGCCCTATAGGTCTGCACTACATGACGTCACCAAAGTGTGGACTCTGAGGAAGTCCACAAGTCCGGAGTGTGCCATTTGGGACAGGGCCTTTGGCTGATTTTAATGGAGTTTGAAATTAGCATGTTGCTAAGCTAATGACGTAATATTTAAAAAAATATTAAAATACATAGAACACACAGATATTGGGTAAAATAATAAGATCTTTAATTGGAACGTTTTAATTTGTGTTCTTTAATATTGAATTATATGATTTTTGTCAAAATTAGGTATTAGAAAGCTTTTGCTTTGTAAGCAAGTTTTTGGTTGCTAAACTAAGAAATACTCTAATAACCATAAATATTCACAAACAAATACTGGGTAAAATAAGATTCAAATAGATTAAAAATATTTTTATAAACTTTTCAATATCAATTTACTAATTTATGCTGCCTGTACATTTTGGAACAGATTTTGCATCAGGAACATGCCTATGGTGCCTTAAAATACTGCCTAAGTTGGCAGCTCACTAAGTTTTAGAAACGAATCAAAAAGAACTTATTTCACAATCCAATCAATTCCCCGTATATAGAAATCAAGTTCTGCCCTACTTTTCCACATTACATATCCTCTTTCACTCAGAAATACAATATGGAAGTAGAAAATTAAGAATCACAACTTGTCATAATGCGACTTGTCAAGTGACTGAAAACTCATACTGATGTCGATCTTCTTACTTTAGTATCTTAATTACAAGTAGCATTTGTCTGTCAATAACTATTTTTATGTTTCCTTTGTTTTCACTTCACTCAGCTTAAGGCCCCTGGCAGTCTGGAAGTTCCTTGGCCTGGTCCATGATCCATCCCTGAATGTATGGGAATAAATACAAATACAATATTTCGTATAATATATATATATATATATATATGTATGTATGTATACTGTATATAGTATCAATATATAGCATCTCACTTTGATTCATGTGCCCACCATATTCTCTGTATATTCATATTTTATGGTGACTGAAATTAGATCAGCAATGATCCGACTACTGCTCACACATTGATCCCACAACTCATTCGGCTAGAGCCACAACTGGAAAATGGTACAACACATCAACATCAAAAACACTACGCAAACACTGTGGTGCTGTAACTTTGCAAACGTGTGACAGGTTCTCTGATCGAAACAGTGACTTGGTCACAAAATCAAACAAGCTTGTGAAAGCTCAATTCTGAAGTGCTGACAGATGTGCTGTTGTTCAAGAGCGTTGAATTTGTCAGTGTGTCGCTAGATTGGGTTGTTAGAGGAAAAATCCATCGATGGCTTGTACTGTCTTTGAGTGTGGTGGCGCACTCATTTGCTTTTGACTCTCGTGTAACTCTCACTTTAGTCCCCTGTACCTCTTGCTCGTGAATCTGGACCCAGGAAGCCCCTCTGGAAGTCTCAGGCTATGTGGCCGCGGTTAGAGTGGCAAACGGATGTGCATGGCTGAGCTGTTGGGCCTGGAGGCCAGGATGTAGATGGCGCTCTCCCTCAGGAAGTTATCCCAGGTAAACGGTCTGGAAAATATGATGGTACAATTACTGAGAAAGCTGTTAAACCAAATCTTAAAGCCAAATCTTGACACATGTGATAATTATAGACCTATTTCAAACCTTCCTTTTCTGTCAAAAATTCTAGGAAACTATGTGTCTGCCCAATTCTCCTTCTGACAGAGACATGGCAATCCTTTGTTAAAGTGTTATAAGCCATGAAACAAGCTAATCAGCCACGAGGTAAATCACAACACTACAAACTGTGATTTGAAGCAGTAACAGTTTTAGTGAGGGAAAGAACTACAATCCCATTAAGCACTGTGTACAGCATAATCAAATTAAAAACGATGATGAAATATAAAACTGCTCATTTACAAATGTTGATAAATATATTTTAAGTTTATTGCAAAATATGCATATATATTTAAACATTTCAGTATTTTGAGAGTGTAGAGAGATCGACTTGATTACGTCATTCACATTGCTTCATGGGAGTGGGCAGAGCCAAAGAGCTTTTTTTGGAGCGTGTTGCTTTTTCGACTATAACTGGTGCACAGTGTCTGCACAGCATCATGGGTAATGAAGTTTCTCACCAGGAATTCAGCTGTTAAACAATTATTTTAATATAATGTCGACTGAAGGCTTCAGTAAAAGCAAATACCATGAATATACAAACTCTTAGTTCACAGTAGGACTAGGTCTGTTCTAGGTGCTAACTAGAGAGTTCTGGTTGATTGACAGCATTATTAAGTGGTTGCTAGGGTGTTCTGGGTGGTTTCTATGTTGTTTCTAGACAGTTGGTAAGCAGTTGATGGGTGTTCTGTATGGTTGCAAGAACATTTCTATGTGGTGCTTAGGATGTTCTAGGTGGTTACTAGGGTGTTCTGAATGGTTCTCTAGGACATTGCTAGGTAGTTACTAGATGGTTGATCGACAGGGCATTGCTAAGCAGTTGCTAGGGTGTTCTAGATGGTTGCTAGCATTTCTACACAGTGCTTTGGGTGTTCTGAATGGATGCTAGAGTATTGATAGGGGTTACTAACGAATTCCGGTTGATTGAGGTGGTTGCTAGGGTGTTCTGGTCAGTTTCTTTGCTGTTGCTAGGTTGTTGCTAAGCAGTTTATATGGTGTTCTGGATGGTTGGTAGGGAGTTTTCAGGTGGTTGCTAGAGCATTGATACACTCTAAAAAATGCTGGGTTGTTTCAACCCAATTTTGGGTCAAATATGGACAAACCCAAACATTGGGTAAAAAATGTAATTTATAAATGTAACCCAATGGCTGGGTTTGTCCATATTTGACCCAAAGTTGGGTTTAAACAACCCAGCATTTTTTAGAAGGGGTTACTAAAGAGTTCTGGTTGATTGACTTGGCATTTCCAGGTGATTTCTATGGTATTCTGGCCGGCTTCTATACTGTTGCTAGGTGGTTGCTAAGCAGTTGCTAGGATGTTCTGGATGGTTGGTAGGGTGTTTTCAGGTGGTTGCTAGAGCATTGATAGGGAGTTACTAACGAGCTCTGGTTCATTGACTTGGCATTTCCATGTTGTTGCTAGGGTGTTCTGGCCGGTTTCTATGCTGTTGCTAGATGGTTGCTAAGCATTTGCTAGGGTGTTCTGGATGGTTGGTAGGGCACTTCCAGGTGGTTGCTAAAGCATTGATAGGGAGTTACTAAAGAGTTCTGGTTGATTGACTTGGCATTTCTAGGTGGTTGCTAGAGTGTTTTGGGTAGTTTCTATACTGTCGCTAGGCAGTTGCTATGTTGTTGCTAGGCAGTTGATAGGGTGTTTTGGGTTGTTCCTTGGGCGTTTCTAAGTGGTTGCTAGGGTGTTACTAGGCGGTGCTTAGAATGTTCTTACATGGTTCAGATTCCTCCTTTATTAGTCTATGACTTTTTTTCAACAGATTTGAATGGGAATCATGGAAAATGGGAATCATGGAAAATGGGAATCATGGAAAATGGGATTTGATTATTATGGGAGCATAGTTTTGCAGTGCATCTTGGGTGATAGACCTTATGCATTGTAAGTGAACACACACACACACACCAACCTGTTGTCATTCTCCATGGCTTTATCTCTGCTTCTCTCGCTGCTGGAACTAGCAGGACTGCTCTCAGATATTGGACCAACATGGCTGATGCTGCAGATGAAGAAAGCAAGCTGAAACACACGCTGTTTGATTCAGTCACACCCACACAGACACACACACACACACACACACACACTACTGGACAGCTCACAGCAGGCAGCACTTCTACCGGCTCTGGGTTTTCAGAGTCTTATTTGTTGTTCTCATGACACCTCAGAGCCCGGGGAGACGATACCCAACCACCGGCAAGACAAAACTAGTTCACTCATGCATTCAGGACTTGAATTGGAATTCAAAATGCATTTTCAATTCAATTCTGAATGGCCCAAAATCCTTTATATACAGTAGTCTCACAAACTGCAGACTTTGCATGCCATTCAGTACACTGAAAGGATCTGACAAACTTCATTGAGTGAAATAAATTCATTTGAAACATGAACTTCTTGTAATTAAGTTCAATGACGTGTGAAGCAAAAAACAGAGTGCAACCATGACCAGAGCATTGAACAGCAACCAAAACATCTCCTGCAGAACTGGGACCGCTCAGAGTCGAGACGGTCTGCTTTGATCTCAAGCCCTCAGTTGATTTTAATGAGCGTAAATTAGGATGCAAGCTTAGTCATGCCATGAACAAGCCAAACACCCACAACCCCATGCACCCGCACACTCAGGCGCTCATTTAACCTGCTGTTCCCCTTAAAACTGATGAAAAATATCCTTAAGGTTTTCTCTGAGGGGAACAAAAGCCCCTCTTTTGATCTTGATAATGGGACGACAAGATCTAATACAGCCATAGCGAACAACCATTTCAGTGAGTTTAGCTTTGATATTTTTAGGCACTGATTCCTTGGCCTCAATCATGGAATATTTAGTAATTATGTTGATAATGATTATAATGAGAATAATGATGGTCATGGCAGGGAACGTAAGATGTTTCCAGGGGAGGCCCATGCAGATTGAGTGACTTACCCCATACTGAACAAAGGGGAACACAATCCCATGAGTCTGCAGGGCAAATGGACATTCAGCAGTGGTGAAAAGGATGGGATGATTGGTGAAAAAATTAAATAAAGCATGGAATGTCAAAACAGACTGTCCAAATACTGAATTCACAGATATGTTGATAAGTTAATAAAAATTCATGTTTAAAAAAGTAAATAAGTTGATCAAAAGTGGCTGTAAAGACATTTATACTTTTACAAAAGATTTTTATTTCAAATAAATGCAGTTCTTTCGAAATAGCAAAGAATCCTGAATAAAATCGTATCAGTTTCCAACATATTAAGCATCACAACCTGTTTCATTATTGATAATAATAACAATTATAATAATAATCATAATATTAACAATAATAATAACATATATTTTTTCATCAGCAAATCAGACTATAGGAATTATTTCTAGAGGATCATATGACATCAATGATGCTGAAAATTCAGCTTTGATCACAGGAATAAATTACATTAAAATAGAAATATTTTTTTTTATTACAATTGTCACGATTCTGCCATCATGTCCTTGATTTTTCCTAGTCTTGTGGCAGGATCATGACAGACCCATGTGTTGTGTACAAGCACATGGCCTTTTGTTTGGGCCATGTGCTTGTGTTGTCTCGTTATGTAACTCCGCCCCCTTGTTACCCTCGTCTTGTCATTATTGTCTAGTCAGTTTCACCTGTCCTCGTCATTAGTGTTCCCTATTTAATCCCCTTGTGTTTGCTGTCTTGTGCCGGTTCATTGTTTGATGTTGTGACATACTTTGTGTGAATCAAGCCGTGAGTTACTTGTTGGAAGTCTTGTCTAAGAGAAGTGTTTGTTCCTGTCTTAGTTGTTAGTTTATTGTCTGAGTCTTAGTCTATCCTGTCTTGTTTTGCCCCATCGTGGGTTTTGTTTTCTGTTTTTGTCATTAATAAACCCCTGTTTGTATTATTTGCTGTCTGCGATTGGGTTCATCCACATAACAACAATATTATTGTTTTTCTGTATTTTTGATTAAATGCAGTCAGGTTACAACACGAGACTTTCAAAAACATCAACCTGGTCTCAGATATTTTATATATATATTTAAATGACATATACAGAATTAATTTCATTTAACCTCACTGCTGTTTAGGAGAAAGATTTAAGACATTAAAAACATCTCATTTGTGATATTTCTTTCTGGGTGATGGCGCTTGAGGAATGAAGGATTCAGGAGGATAAATTCTATATTTAAGGTACCTGGCTCCATTTTTGCCCACAAATCTCTGCAAAAATGCAACATTCTGTCTTTTGGACTCTTCGAGCAAGGTTTGAATTATGATATGACTGGCAAAGTGCGCTCTGTCAAAGTAAGTCCTTGTCCTTGGATTTAGCCTGTCATTGAGAATCTTTCTCCTTTCCACAGATGACTTATCCAACCGGTTATATCATCTAATTTACGTTATGCATTAATCCCAAAGTCAGAACTGTCAGCAAATGTGCTGCTTAAATGATTCATATTCCCTCGGTAGAGTTACTGAACTCAAAGTTAGAGAGTAATTCATGAGAAGAGATGGGGGATACATGCTAATAAAGTGAGAGCAGTTAGCATTGGCTAGCAGCTCATGGAGGCATTGGCAGCTTGACATAGCTATAAAAACTGCCAAGCTTGATCCGATTTGTTGCTCCCAGAGGCCAGGCAAACGAGTCCCTGAAATGATTTTGAAGTGTTTTTCTGAAGTTTATTGTTGATTATGTAGGAGGCTGTGATTGAGAACCGTTCAGAAATGTCCCGCTAACTGTGATTAGCCTCACTGACTCTCATATAATTGGCTCACCTGACACTGCAGGACTGTGATTCTTTGTTAATCTTGTGGAACCAGGAGGTTTGGGCTCTTCTAGCTTCTCCGGCAGTAATGATCCCATCTTTGTCCTGATCTAGACTCAGGAAAACGGCCCGTGCCCGATCCCTCTCCTTCGCTGTGAGGATTCTCACCAGCGAATTCTGGATTGAAAATTCAATGAGTACATTTCACATTACGATTCAATTCAGCAAATTTCCATAATGCTTTTGGTTGATTGCTTGATTGTTTGTAATAATTTAGCATTTTGAAAGTATTGAACATTAAAAAATACTTATAAAACAGATAGTTATGCTTGTAAACTCTGGTTTAGCCACATTTAATTAAAGCTGTTTATTCATAAAAACGCACAACTCACATGTTAAGTTGCTATGTTGTAATATGTAATGTCCAAACTGTAATAATATTTCACAATATTACTGTTTTTATTATTAAATTATATTTGATTGATAAACATTAGTTTAAACGTTTTCCACTTTTTTTGTTTTTACAGACAGTCATATTATTTCATTGCTTTGAATAAACAATTTAATGCGGTACATTCATATTTTAATCATTGTGGCCTCTTTTGGCCTCAGGAGACAAGTCAAAAGCTTTTTTTTCCCTAACTGAAATGATACCTTTTAAGTTCAAATATAATTCTAATATTAGTAATATTCAAGTAAAAAGTTCTAATTTCGTTTTTCAGTCATTTTGAAAGCCCTACCTCAGTCCGGAATTTCTGCAGCACTGAGAGGGACTCGTGGTAGAGGAAGTCAGACCACTCAATCTGACCCTTCTTCTCTGGATCCAGTGCTGCAAACTGAGCCAGAACCTCCTCTTCCTCTTCATCGGTCAAGTCTCGTTCAAAGAGCTGCTTGGTCACAAAGTGCCTGTACTGAAGAAGTTCATCTGACACCAGGCACGACTCTGAGCATGAAAGTGGGTGAGAGGAAAGTTACAGCATCATCAATCAATGGAAACAGTTCAGGGCTAATTACGGTACTGATGTGATAAATTAGTAAACCTTTAATTAGCTTCCTTAGTTTACTCCACAAAGTCACATATTTAAAGCATGACTCTAGAAGAGGCTGTTAAAATGGGACTGAGAGAAACACCTGGAATGATCTTGCACTGCTTGAAGGTCTCCATCAGACTGTACATCTCTTCTTCAGTAAGCAGCAGGTTCACATTATCCTGAGGGATGAAGAGGAAGAGTCTTTCAGTTCTGGTAGAGCGGGTAGTTCACTTTAAAGAGAATATTACATTACACTGCTTCCTTGCTTGTGGACTAGCCGTTGTATTTTTAATCCTAGTAATAAAACAATAAGATGAGAACATTGTGTTTTCACTGATAAATTGTAAGATATTTAGAGATGATTTTAGCATGTACAGGATGATGATGCATAATCCAATATATTTACAAAGTGGAATAAATGGAAACATTTGCTAATTTAGTGATAGCACAAAATGTTAAATCGTGAAAAGGTAAGATTAAACGTTAAATATTCAACACAAAATAAAATCCCGGATCAGTATTATTCAATGACAGAATTAAAACTGTTCAGATGGACATTTCTCATTTTCATCTAGTTTAACTTGATGCACTAAAATAACTAAAACTGAAATAAAAAATAAATTTAAAAAACACATTAAAAAAATAAATAATGACAAAAACTCTCAACAAAATGAAATAAAAATGAAAAATATAAAAATAAAAACTAAATTCAAAAGTATCTCAATTATACTAATATACACTACACAATATACTGATTAATAATACCAATCACATACTGTGTGTACATTGTGATGTGGCAGATTAGTAAGCCATGGAATGGATATTACAAAAAGTGGTTTATTTGTTGATAAGTATTCTAAATTAACACATTAAATAGACAACTCTTGAAAAAAGTTGTTTTTTTTAAATGACTTAATGAGAAAAAAATCTTACATAATGCCTCTGGGCCCTTCAGACTGAGCCTTAAAACACTGTTACATTAATTATCTTCAGCAGCAGGTGATTCAATCTTTCTCTCTCCCTTTATCTTTCTAAAAAGGCTAACAATCTCTGAACTAAGGGTAATAAACGGCCTGACTAACTCGGCTTTTAAGGAAACCTAATGAGTTTGAGGTGTAAGAGGTGCAGGAAAAAGCTCTCAGTGATCAAATGACAGCTTGTCCTTTCATATCACATTCAGAGCGAGATTTCTTTCCTGGCTCAAGCTCTGCCTTCAAACAAATGCTGTCAGAGCCCAGTAGCACTGGGAGTAGCTGTATGTTCAATCAGCTTTTCTCAGCCTGATGAGAACTCATCTGAACAATGGCACTAGAGCAGATGGGGAGGGTAATTCTCAGAGGTTCCTCCATTTCCTGTCAGCGGTGACTGTGAGATACACTCCTTTTCTGAGGATGATCATTGAAATGAGATTGGATTTCATGTCTATTGTGTTATCTACGACCCATTCTCAACAGACACGGGTCAGAGACCCCAAAATGAAGAACAGATGTTATAAACAATGCTTAGCGAGAGGTGGGATTTGGCATGGTCTCGAAGGCCACAAACATACTCTGTGCAGGTACACAGATGAGAATGTTTGCAGTCCGTTGTTCATATCTCAGTGGTAAATTCTCTGACCCTCTGGAAGTATGTGATTTGAAATCTGCCATCTGCCATCTGCTCATGGGTGAGCAAATTTTCCCATTAGTTATGGGCACTTTTTTGTAACCAATAAATGCCATGAAATGCCATCATGAGAACACTGATTGGCTGATGGCACTGCAAGAACATGCAGTTCCAAGTCACCAGTGACTACCCAGCGGCCAATTCTCCACACCTCAAACTTACAAACATATCTTAATAGCAAACACACACACACTCCCCTCCTTCTCTCTGCTCTCGGAGACAGAAGTCTCCAAACTCATTCTTTCCGATCTCCTTCAAGCCATTTCTTCTTCAGTTGTACCTGCAATCATGATCAACACCTCTCTTCACACTGGTACCGTTGCCACAGCATTTAACCCTCTGAGGTCGGCTATCGCGCCAGCGTGATTGTCTCGCTTTTTTTTCTTATCAGTACAAAATAGACTCTGACAGGAGGTCAGACTCTGTCTATTTTTGTCATACAGGCAAGTGTTATACATCATTCAAAACTGTTAAATGTCTTCTTTCATTTGTGTACACTAATAATAAAAACAACATGTTGTGTTTTTCGTAAAATAAATAAATTTAACATGATGCGCGTTCTCCCGTCTCTCTCAATGTGAAGTTCATTCTGAAACGCGACAAAGTGACCTGTAACTCAGCGAATACTTGTCACTGTGACATGAAACATATGTCTTTACAACGCTTGAAGTCTCCATTTTTAAATGATATCAAAAACAAATATCAAATATTCTCTGTTTAAGTAATTCGTATGAAAGCAACGACATGTACAGTTTCTCCAGCCCGAGCTCATTAACACTAATGTGACCACACCCACGCGTGCAAGAGCTGTTCACATGCAAATGAGCCACGTGAAGGAATGCAGAACTGTAAACGCCCTCATCACCTCTAAACAAAGAATCAGCGACTTCAGTCCTGCTTTTCGTCGAGTGTTTGTGCTGTGCTGTTTACCTTGGATTTACCTCAGAGGAACACGATTTGATTATGAGAACAATTTTTAAGTTAAGACACTAATAGTAGCATGTTATTGTTGCATAAACTTTACATTGTAGCTACTAGTTAAACTGGTGCCAGACTAAAATGTACGTTATGAAATGAGATTGGAGTAAAAACATGAAGCCTAATGCTAAATGTATATACATGTACGACACGAGAATGTTTTTTTTTTATGTTCGATAATTAAACAGCACGATATAACAGCTAGGCTCGTATGCCAATGAGTGTTTATTCTAATATGGTGAATATTATAATGTTTAGACCTGTGTTTACTGTTAAATACTGTGTTTGTGGATATCTGCTCACAAGTAGATATGGTAAAAATAATGTTTCATAGTTTGGAGCGGCTCGATCGCTTCAGTAAATGTCCTCTGCACGCGCTGTGAGTTTGGGTCAGTCGCACTGTGCGTTTGAAAAGCAAAACGCACCAAACATTAGGCTTCATGTTTTTACTCCAATCTCATTTCATAACGTCATAACGAATGGAAACGTCTGAAGTAACATGATAATCCATATATTTTTCTCTAGTGTAGTGTTACTGAAGTGTTCCTTGTTAATGATTTATAGTCTGCCTGCTATCTAGGCTATTGAACAACTTGGTGTTCATATATATATATATTTGTATATATATATATATATATATATATATTAGGGGTGTAACGGTTCACAAAATTCACAGTTCGGTTCGATACGATACAGTGGTGTCACGGTTCGGTTCGGTTCGATACAATACAGCAAAAAGAAAACTGGCAGAGAAATTTCCTATTTATTAAAAGAAAAAATATTTTTAAATAAGTGTGAGTTTTCCTACATCTTGAAACTTTTAGTTTTATAAATGGGGGTAATCTTTGAAGGATGAACAAATTATGTTTTGGTCATCACATTAAAAATAACATTTAAATATGATAATATTTGAGTTTTGAAGTGCTGGAAAAAGATGTGTGATGTACTTGAAAGCATTTTACTATCTCTGCCAAACTTCCATGGTTACAGTGAGTGTTACTACAGTAAATCCATGGTGAATGTTGCTGATCTGTGGACTTAAAACCTAGTTCATTCATGGAACAATGTTTCTCCTGGTTTCCACGTCAGCGCTGTTTGATCCGTTAATAACGGAGAAATTTTAATGCTTCTCACTAGATCTCGAAGTCATGTTATTACTTCAGTGGCAAATTCAAATGCTTTGTTTACTGGATCTCTCAGCGCTGTGTAGCTTGATCAAGATCAGCTCACGCTGCACTCTGATGTTGATGGTCCGAACTGATAAACGATCCGTGAAGCACAAAATAATGAGTAGCGCAGTTTCGTTCCGCTTTCATTACGTTTGCTATTTGATGTTGCGCAACGTTGTGATGGTGGATTTTGGTCAGCAGGAAAAATGGTCCAACGAATCGTTCGGTTCGTTCGAATGCGTACCGAATACCGAACCGAAAGCCTCGTACCGAATGGTTCAATACGAATACATGTATCGTTACACCCCAATATATATATATATATATATATATATATATATGTGTGTGTATGCATTTAGTAAATTTCATAATTTTAACCAGAAAAATCTAAAATGTACTCCCAAAATCGTGCAGCCCTATAGTTTCTCTTGATATCAGCATGTTCACATGTGTTTTTTTCTTTCTAAACATTTTTTTTTACAGGGACCAGATGCCACTGATGAGTCCTGCTGACTTCAACATTCACATGAGTCTCTGTACATGAACATGGTAAAGTGAAAAATCAAACACCTTGGAGATGACAGGTATGTAGCCTACTATGTTTTAGGAATGGCACAAAGGTGTGTGAGTGTCCAAGTCTCGGTCTTTAGATCAGTGTGTTTACTAATGTGCTATTTTGTCATTTGTTGTGTATCTTTGGATTATGTTGTGTTGTAAATAAATCCAAACAATCTAAAAGCCATTATTTTTAAAAATTTCTCCTCATTCTTTGTGCAAGGCTCCTCATAATGATTGGGCCTGATAGGGCCTGATAGCACCTAATAGGGCCATTAAGGGAGGGTCTTTGTCTTTCTCAGGTGTGGAAAAACTATATATTAATGGGAGGTTTACGCCTCCTCGCATAAAGCTTTCTTACACAAAACATGTCTTACAAATTTTAAATCAATATATTGTCTTATCTGAATGAGTAACCAGGATGATTTTCACATAGTTTTGAAGCAAATATTCTAGGCCATGCGATACAATTTTCAAAAGTCTTGTGAAGAAATAATCAGTATGGGTTTTATTACCTTTTTTCAGTGACATTTGTTTTTTGTTTTTTCACAAACCACGCATAAACGTCATTATCTCAAAACTAAAAACTTTTACATACATGCTGCTGACATATTACTGTAGCAGAGTTTGTGCTGAATACAGTGTAATCAGACTTTAGCCATGAAAATGTCACAAGTAACAGAAATAAGCACAAATGTCAGAGCATGTCAGAACACCTCCAGGACCCAGAAAACACCTCAGACCCCCAGAGGGTTAAGCAGGCTCGGGTAACCCCGCTGCTTAAGAAACCCACTCTAAATCCAGCACTTTTAGAAAACTACAGATCGGTATCCCTTCTTTCATTCATTACTAAAACACTTGAACAAATGGTGTTCAACCAAGTCTTTACCTTTCTTACACAGAACAACCTCTTGGACAACAACCAGTCTGCCTTCAAAAGCGGCCACTCAATTGAGTCTGCCCTGCTCTCGGTTATTGAAGCTCTGAGACTGGAAAGAGCAGTTTCCAAATCCTCAGAACTCATCTTGCTAGATCTGTCTGCTGCTTTTCACAGTTAACCACCAGATCCTCCTGTCAACCTTCATGATGAAGGGCATCTCAGGAACTGCACTCCAAGTCTTACCTCTCAGGTCCTTCATATCAGCCTGCCTGACTGACATTTCTTGCTGGATGAAGGACCACCACTAAACCTTGCGAAGACAGAACTGCTTATAGTCTCAACCAACCCAACATATCATCACAACTTCTCCATTCAGCTAGGTTCGTCAACCATAACTGCCCGGTCTAGCAGATTTGCCTTACATAACATTAGGAGGATCAGGCCCTTCATATCGGAGCATGCTACATGCTACTCCTTGTCCAAGCTCTTGTTCTATCCATACCAGACTATTGTAATGCTCTCTCTGCAGGTACTATCAAACATCTGCAACTGATCCAGAATGCTGCAGCAAGAGTAGTCTTTAATGAGCTGAAGAGAGCACAAGTAACACCTCTCTTCATAAACTTGCACTGGTTGCCAATTGCCACTCGCATTAAATTCAAGGCACTGGTGTTTGCCTACAGAACAACCACTGGCTCTGCACCCCTATACCTAAACTCATTACTTTCCTACATGTACATTTTGAAACAAAACAGCAATATCAATTCAAGCTTGCATATATTTTCTACAGAAGAAAGTCATATGGGTTTGGAATGAGATAAGGGTGAGTAAATTATGACTGAATTTTCATTTGTAAGTGAGCTATCCCTTTAAACCTCATTGTTTGCTGAAACTCCAAAAGTTTCCAGATACCAGCGTAAAGAACACAAGCACAGTTGGACTGGACTAGCCACAAAACAGAAAAAATATCCTACACAGCAACTTCAGCACAATGAACCACTGCTGGGTGATATTTTCAAACCACAAACCTCAAAAGATTTCAGAACAAGAAGGAGAAAAAAATCACCAAATAATGTCCTCGCTGTCACATTCACTTTAGTTTGGACTCGTTATGTTTTGTCATCACCTGCCTTTGTCACTCATTTGTTGTCACGGACACTAATCACATTCAGCTGTGCACTCATCAGTCACCATCATTAACACCTGTATATATGTTCAGTTCTGTTTCAGTTCAGTGTCCGAATGTGGGAGTCTTGAGACAGTAGGGCATGTTTTCCTGGAATGCAGAAAGTATAGGGCAGAAAGAAATGTACTCTTTATTAAACTGTCAGGACTTGGAGTTAAGGCTTTTTCTGTTTTATCTTTGTTTGGACACAGTGACAGGCATAAACTGATCTCCAAGGCAGTTCTTCAATTCTTGCACGACACAGGACTGTATGTAAGAATTTAGTTCAAACTTTGACCTGTGGAGGGCAGTAATACGCTCAGCAGCGTCTACACTGCCGGAATCTTACAAGAAGAAGTAGAAGTTGTTCAGTGTCCGGGGGTAAACATGAGATGGGAAGTTAGGAATTTTGTGGACAAGAAGAAACTGTGGAACATGTTATGCTATACTGTCAGAAATATGAGGCTGAAAGAAGGATTCTAATGTGAAATGCAATGCAATTTATACTTGGATATATTTTACAAAATAACTTGGGAAATTAATGTTATAGTTTTATTTTTCAGTATCTTAAAATAAATAATTTGTAAGAGAGGATATAATTTATTTATTTATTTATTTTTGTTAAAAGGGAGAGAGTATGTCATTTCAATCCACACTCCATACCAGTCGGTGGCGGTAATACACCATTTCGTTGTTTGTCAACCGCCAATAAAATTTCAAAAAGAAGAAGTTGTTCAGTGTCCTGTATTGTCTATGTTCAGTGTGCAGTGTTTCCCCTAGAAATTTTCCCAGCAGCGGTGCTGTTATGTGCCGGAGGTTGTTACCAAACCGCGCTGGGGGAGGTCCAGGGGCATGCACTTCCAGAAGATTTTTTTTTTAAATAACCCCTTAAACCATGACTTCTGGCAAGTTTTGTGGATAGAAATGGACATTTTGAGAAAAACAAATATGACATACCATCAACAGATTCAAGGCATGATATTGCAGCACATACCTTGAACTGGTCACAAACAGAAACCTTCATTTTATAATTTTAGACAGGATTATTCACGTTTTTTCTTTTGTGTTCATTTTCAGAATTGTTTAGGGGAAAAATGAAACGGCACAACCCAGAAAAAGATTATTTACAATGTATTGAAAATTTTATCTTAATGGCAAAGGCCACACCCAATCTGTGAGCACTTAATTTTTCTGGGCTTTTCATAGAAGATCTCTAAGGCTCTTTGGTAATTGAATGCTATTGTGGGGGTATTTTTTGTTTTTGCAAGAAGTCTTATGCTCATCTAGCCTGAATTTATTTAATCAAAAATACAGAAAAAACTATTGTGAAATATTATTACATGATGTTCTTTTTAACTTTTTATTAATCAAAGAATCTTAAAAAAAAAAAAAGAGCATCACATATCATCATATTAGAATGATTTCTGAAGGACACAAACCAGTTTAGTAGACTCATCTGAAAAATTAAATATGATTTAACTATCAGGACTATGAGCAGTAGGTGATACTTCCTCGCCCTAATGGAGAGCGCAGTTCGTACCGCTTTCTCCTTTCCACAAGCGCTTGCTCTCCCGTGGCGTCTGTCGTTGCTATGCAACCATGAACAGAGGCGCGGTTGGAAAAACGTGCGTGGCGCGTCGCTTCTATTATGAGCGCGCTTGCCGAAATAACGAATTTGCACGCGCAAAAAACACGCTATGTGAACGGCCCCTTATGGCAACGTGACATTAGCCTAATCGAAAATATTTCCATATGTGGCTCTTTCCTCCGTGTTAACAAGTGGATTCAGAGCCACCGCATGCAGCGCCGCCGGTCGCCATGTCTCAGTGTTTTTAGGTGTGTAAGTGAATAAAGTGAATGTCGTGATATTACTGATCATGGAAAGATTTTGCAGCGGCGCTGACAATCCAGCGGAGGCGCTGCGCCACTGCTGAATACATTGTAGGGGAAACACTGGTGTGTGTTGCTATCCGTTTGCCTTCCTGTTAGATCTTTAGAGAATAAACCTTTTGAATTGAATTGTATACGTCTTCCTCAAATGTCTGCCAGCAACGACCCGTGACAGAATACCGGACCAAACAAGTGAACGCGTTTGTAAGATTTTTCCTTTTCCATTTTTCGTGTTCAGTGTTTTTGTTCCGTTTTCACCCCTGCTTGCACCATGGACTTTCCAGCAGTTAAACTCATGTGCCTTGAGCAGGGAGAATGCTCTCTCGAGGAACATTTAGAAAAAATTCTGGATCTCGCCCATCAGACCACCTTCCCGGATAACTGTCTAGTTATCCGGGGAGGTTTCTCGAGGGAGCTTCGCAACATATGTGGAGTCGGTGCTGGCGTCCTGCGGATCTGCGTTCACCGTCGAGGATGCTGGCAGCCTCACTCCCCATCCAGTGCCCAGCCAGAACCACCTAGACGGCGAGAAACGTCGACCTGAGCCCACTGCAGGTAGCGCGACGAAGACCGCTGCGATGAATGAGCCCGTGTCCACAAGAGTGACCGAGGACCACATCGCCACGGAGACCGAGCAGCGCTCGCCTGACCAGGTGTGTGAGACGGCCGAGCCATCCATCACCATTTTGACTTTGTGTATATGTTGCTTCAGCTCAAAGTTTTCTTTGTTGACGTTCCCCATCATCAATGACTTTTGATAAGCTCTTTATAAGCATATCTCCACACCAGGTGCATGTCATATCAGTTTGAGATTTTATTGCTGTTTTTGAGCAAGAAAGGGCTGTAATTATCTAAATTGTCACACGACTAATCACAGTGCTTATTCTATTGAATGGCAAATCCCACATCTGACGCCAAGTGCCAAAATCAGTTT
The DNA here is from genome assembly GCA_030770095.1 of Gila robusta. NCBI lineage: Eukaryota > Metazoa > Chordata > Actinopteri > Cypriniformes > Leuciscidae > Gila > Gila robusta. The sequence goes on along the minus strand of JAVALU010002596.1, from coordinate 92,032 downwards.
GACAACCAAGTCTGGACTCTTAATTCATTTTCCACCACGGTCTTCTTGTTAACACTTACTGATGTTAAATTTCATGCTGAGAGTTCCCCATCCCACTCTCATTTCACATTAAGCCCTAGTTTGTCCCACTGCACTGAAATACTCTTGAAGACAGACCAGCTTTGGTTTTGCATGTTCTCTAGCTTTAAGATGTAAGGTGGACCAAGTGACATTCCGGGTGGGACGGAGTTCATACATTATTTTGTTTTATACCTGTAACAGATTTCGTAACTTTATTTTATAACAAAAGGGGAAGGTCTTAAAAGGGACTATAAACACACAGGGCTCAATGCTAAGGAGATTACTGGTTACTTGTCCTGTCAAAATGTTCACTGGCCCCATCACAAAAAAAAATATTTAAAAAAATAATGTTAACAGTCCGTAATAAAATAAGAACGAATGAAAAAATTACAAGCAATAGCACAAATAACTACAAAAGAAAAATTATACAAATGAAATAATCTGATTTCGGGTAGGTCTAACAGTATTCAGGAACAAAAAACTATAATGTATAAATTAAATATAATTATTTAAATTAAAGCTAAAGAAGTTATTTAGCCAAGAGTAGATTTTAGCAAAGTTTTTAAATTTGCTTTTGTTCTTTAACTAACATTAATGACACAAGACAGCAGCAGGTATTAAGCTACTGTCACTTTAAGACCTAATCCATGGATCTGACACACATTAGATTTTCTCCTAACTGTTTACGTTTGTAACACTTTCCCTCTTCAATTTATGCTGGGGTGCCAGACAGATATATATTCTGCCAAAATATCCTTAATCTTCTTTAGGGAGTCACGTCAAGAAGGAAAGCGAACACAGGACACATGTACTAAATTAATCAACATGAACCCTTAACCCTCTGGGGACCAAGGTGTTTTTGGGGCCCTTGGGATGTTTTGACATGCACTGACATTTGTGCTTTTTTCAGTTATTTATAAACATGTTAATGGCAAAGGTGTAAATTCACTCTATATAGCACAAACAGGGCTACCATAATATGTGAGCAACATGTATGTACATGTTTGTATTTTTGAGAGAATATTGTATATGCATGGTTATTGAAAAAACTAAAAATTAAAGTTTCTGAAATAAGGCCACAAAACACATACTAAATATGTGTCCACAAGACTTTTGACTAATGGAAGTTGTCGCCTAGAGTTTTTGCTTCAAAATGATCTGAAAATCATCCTGCCTAATCATTCACATAACACAATAGATTGATTAAAATTGTGGAAAAAAAATTTTTGTTTGCCAAGGCAATATGCGAATGGGAGTCAACGGCCCAACCCCCTTGTGAATAATGAGTTGGTTCACACCTGAGAACACAAAGACCCTGCATAGTAATGAGCCTTTCATTCAGGTGTGAGAAAGAATGCAAGGACCCCAAAGAATGCAAGGACAATATATATATATATAAGGCCAATACATTTGATCATACATATTTCAAAGTTAAGTATTCATTATTTTGATATAGCTTGCATTGGAACAAACACTATAACATCTTAGTTGATTAGTTTATTGACAAAACATACTATATATTTAACATATGAGCAGAAACTGCTAACAAAAGCTTATTTGATGTCTATTTTAGAGTAAAAACTTTATAATCTATCCAAAACTAGTCAAAGAAATGTTGTCTTTTATTTCGTCTGTAACAGTGCGCATCTGTGCGTTCATTCATTCATTCATTCATTCACACACACACACACACATACGCTATTTTTGCGTTTACAGACACTAACGTTATTCTATATCGCGATTAGAACAAAGCACAAGAATAAAACACTTACACACTTCTCAGCTGGATCCTCCTCGCTCCTCGAAGTGAAAATAAACCAGCACTTGTTCTGAGGTAAATGTCCCAGGATTATTCCACAGCCGCGCAAGAGGACAGTACATTAATCTGACTAAATATTGTGTGTTCACAGAGTTTATATGGGCGTTTACGCGTCTCAATGTGTTGCTTCAGATCATTTGCGTTTGAAAAGCGCGTGCTCTCCGTGGGCGTGTCACATTAGGAAAATAATGAGCTGAGAGAAAGATAATTAGAACGGCTGACACCTCTCTCTTTTTATATAGATGACATAAACGGGGAATATTTATTTTAGTTTTGAATCAGATCATTTAAAAGTACAAACTTACATGATTTAAAAGATATATAGCTCATGGCTGGGTGAATAGTATTCGCTGAGTTTTGTTTATGTTTAGAGACGTGCTCCAGAAAAAAAGTTCACGGAGACGGAGAGGCAGAAAGCACACCCTGTTTATTTTCTTTATTTTACAAAAGCACAATATTTTATTTCGATTGTATGTGGGCACATAAAAAAGTAGACATTTAACAGTTTATTTTCTCATATTCCTTAACTCTGTATGACCAGAAATGATGGTAGTACTTTAAGTCTATTTTTCTGCTATGTGAAAAAAAATCTGCCAAAACGCGCCGGCGCGTTTTTGGTCCCCAGAGGGTTAATGTTGCAAGAGCAAACTCTAAGAAAACCAAACCACTATGATTCAATCTGCACATATTTTAGTATATTCACCATGACAGAGTACCAATTTCATCACACCACACATCACCATTGGAATAATAATAAACATACACAACCCCAATATAAACAATACAGCAAACAACGCAGGTTTCATTCATATCAAAACCCTCTTCACACAGTTCAAATAGTCTTAGTTGGGAAGGATTGTGCAAAAGGAGGGGTTCAGAGAAACAGTCACAGGCATTTAGTCCATCAAGAATTCCACAATGTATAAAAGGGGCAGTAAATAACCACCAAGTCAATTGACCGTTCGCAAAAACCACACCCCCTAGTTATTGTTACTACGCTCGTCAAACAAATGGTCAAACACGACCAGCGCCACAGATTGCCATGACGGGAAGAGGTATACCCGTGCGTATCAGTGACCTTTTTTGGAGCAATACCTCCACGATATCCTCCAGATCGAGGCAAAGGGGGTTACAGTATGCAGTGGAGGGATATATTAAAAATATAAAAATACGCAATGAAGGAGACACGACTACTATCGAGGCTAATGCTTATACCGGTCTCAAGCGAAATCTGAGAAACCCCATGACCTGTAGGCTACCTCAAATGCAACCAGCACAGCCTTGAAGAAGATTTTATAAGCTGGTTCAGTGGCTAATTGTTTGGAGTTAGAAATATATAACTCGCGCTGCATATTTAGTAATTTTGCCTCAGATACAGGATTATACATTCGCTTTAAAAAGCAGGTTGTTCATTACCACGGCAACCGCTTGCGTGTCATGCTGAATGCGATTTTCGTGTTTAAAAAATAACTATACATAAGAGATGGAAAGATGCAGATAACCATACATTATTCAAGGTTATTTCTATTCGTTACGATATTGATATATGAACTGATGTTGTCAAGTAAGCTTCATGCTTTCCCCGTTGCGAACGTGCACTCCTCTAAACTGTAACGTTAGCCTACAGGTGCTGCACTGCTAGTGACTGCTGCTCATTTCCCCCCGAAAATATAATGTTAACAACAACCCTTTAGAAAACGTAATTCCTCTGTGGATCCTCTTGATCTGCTTTCTCCATGTTTCTTTGACTTATCTCAGTGTCTCAGTCTCACGCACGCTGCACGCGAGTTAACCATGTTCAACACATTTAACTGGGAGTGGGGCCGTCCACACTGTTATCCATTGTAGGCACCGCTCACGTTGTGTTTTCGGCTTTGGAAACGGAAAGAACACAACTCCTCCAGACAATCTCTCGGGGTACCTAGTGTCCGATTTACAAACGCCGTGGGCGCACCGCTTCACCATCTTGCTTGGAGTCAATGTTTGACGGACCTGCTCACATAGTAACGGTTGCTATGATGTGTGATTGGACAATGGCCGTTTTGGGGGAGGGGCCGGCGAAAGGTCAATTAGTCCCACAATAGCCGCTCTTGAGTTTATATATCCTATTACTCACGCTCCACTGCTTTACACGAGTAAACGATCAGCTCCGTCTTCTCTCAGATACTTCAAATACCTTTGGAAGAAATCGCTTTTTCCCCGTAGTCTCTCTGGATGACTGGAACTCCAACAACAGAGCATCGCTCCTCTCAGTTACCACAACCAACAGCAAGGTATTCCATGTGCACCTCGCTTAGATTCAGAAGTCAGATTACATATCCATTAATCGACGTAATCAACTTCCCGTCGGCTGAATAAAGACGATTCTGCAGACAACCTGAACCTATCCGTTCTCCCCGCCATTCACTCTTTTCAGCTGCATACAATGCATACGTCATCTTGCATCCGGTATTCCCAAACCAGACTGACAAAAACGCTATCTTTGTTGTGGCACTGATTTTACTATGCGTTGCGTCGTTCAATCATATTTATTTGTGCTTATTAAAAGATTAAAGTGCATTGTCACACGTTCATTAAGAGTTTTATTTGAACTCAGTTAAAGGATAATTCCAAATGTTGATGTTCCAAAACAAGTATCGTAGCGAAATACAGTTTCTGTCGTGTTTTATTTAGCATTTTGTAAAATCACATTGATTTCTGTTGGAGGACTCATTGCTGGTTGATATTACTGCGCTACCGCTATCAAGTGGTCGGGAGTGTGCTAACGCTTCAAACTCAAATATCGAGCGGAAGTTTATACACGGTTGTGAGGTATCTGAAAAAATAGATCCACTATAGCAAATAACACGGATTGAAATTATACATTGCGCCGATATATTTGTTTTTAATCATCAACGAACACCACTAACCACTCGGTGAGTTGCACAGTTTTGAAAACGAACGTTAAGGGTTGTTTTAAGGACATGTTTGTGCATGCCGGTAGACACCCACTCTGAAGCAGTCAAAGGTGATTCTAAAAGAGTCAAAAAGTCGAGACAGGACCCATCGTCAAAATTTCTGTGTCCACCACTCTAGTTCATCCAAAACAAACTAGAAAACAGACTCAAAGTGCTAAATACCGGAATTATCCTTTAAGACTGTGCTTTCGAGGATACTCACCAAAACGGGCATTTTAACATAATTTTATGTATATTCATCTGTTTAAGCACGGTAAGACGCAAAAGAGAACTCAATGGCACACATTCTGAGACGCAGCTCTTGGTGTGCGTGGTTTGTGTGTATGAATTGAATTTCTTTCGCGTCTTCTTGTGCTTGAATGGTTTGAAATTTGTTGAATGTTTGTGAAGACCGTGGTCACGTACTGCTTTCTGGAGCTTAACTGAACATAGCACCAATTTTGCAATTGGACTTTTTTTGGCGTGGGGCCAGAGTGGCCCAAGCTCCTGATTGAGTGGGCCAGGCCCACCCTGGCCCCCCTTTGGAGCAGGGCCTGCTTAAAGATATTGAATGGTATTACATGAAGTAAAACATATGTCCCTTAAAAGCTATATGACAGCGTAATCCCTAGTCTCAACATCTCTTGTCCTCGACACACACACACACACACACACACACGTGGATTAGGTTGTAGTGAGGGCAGAGCGAGAAAACCAGACACATAAGCTGTGAATTAGCCCTCCAAGGAAATACACGCCAGACATTTCGCCAACAACAAGCCGCTTCACATATTGTTTTGAGGGATGTGTCCACAGCTGTTAATGTTTGCAATGCAGCATGGGATACATCCCATTTGATGGTGTGAGTCTACTGGAAAACAGCGAGTGCATCTGGAGTGTGTAGCAGCATCCTCAGAGTGCTACAAAAATGTCTTACTCGCTCAATAAATGATTTAAGCATCAGCAGCCTGTGCGACCAAGATAAGCGCTCTACTTCACTCTGAAGGACGCTTGCACGCTTTGGCAGTCCACTTTTTAATTTTAGAGCCAGACTCCTCTAACGCTGGGAGAAAGAGCACTTTGAACAAAGCCCAGACTCTCTAGCATTACACCATCATCTTGACATGCTTATCTCCGCGCTGACCTTTGCGAGGAGCTGCACAGGGTAAGGATCTGTGAATATATGCTGGGCAACAGGTGGTTTATATGCTTGATCACTTTATCAGCACTTTTTAAAGAATAAGGACATTTAAAAGAAGCCCTAGTTTGTCCCTGGTCCTTATAAATGGTCCCTCTCAACTTTGCTCTTCTGTTGACGTATCTATAATTTGACCAACATAAATCAGCTTGGTTGGGAAGTGACTTTTGTGTGAGCTTCAGAGATCAGCACACTATTGACCTTTCTTGTCCACTAAATATAGCTGAAATTATGCTAATGTGACTGCACCTTAAGGCTGAAGGAAAAAAACATATATAGACAAATATATTGTAGAACTTTTCCATGCTAAGGAAGGTTTTTTTGTATAAGGACCCATATTAAAAACAGTACGTGTGATATTACAATAAAAAAAATCTATCTATCTATCTATCTATCTATCATCTATCCGTCCGTCCGTGTAAATGGCGCGATCCAATCAAATCCCAAAAGATACAGTATATTCATTACCTCCCACTGAATATTTCAAATGGAAATATGTCATGTTACAGAAGTGATATGCTTTGTGAATGCTATATCATAATGCTATTTAAAGGGACAGTTCACTCACGTAAAAATTTATTCAGCCATTTTTTTACTCGCCTATTGTTCTAAACAAGTTCTTTTTTTTTTTACAGGATCACTGAAACGTTTTTTAAGAATCTATAGGAATCTTTTCCAAACAGTGCCAGTTAAAAGTGACCACGACTACGTCACAATCATGTTGTTGTAATTTCTGAGTAAACTGTTCAAATTATAGGCTGAATATGGCCACTAATCCCTGCGGAACAGGTCATTGTTACAGACTGGAAGACAAGTACTTTACAGTAATAGCTCTGAAACAACTTCAAACAGCCAGTGACGTGAAATGTGCTTTTAAATATGTTTGTATGTGATTTTGTGCATATGTATTCATGAGAGAGTGTTGAGAAAACTCACGCAGTAATAGCAGCTCCAGCCGGTGGTGGTGTGGGCTGTCTCTCTCATTTCCTGCAGAGCTTCAGTGCTCAGGTAGCCCATCTCCCGCAGACAGCCGTCGTGGAAGACCCGCGTGCACGTCCCACACGGGAACAGATCATCCGCCGTCCAAACCTCACACACCTCACACATCTCATCATTGACGGGCTGATCGCAAAACAAAGAGAGACAAGACAGATCAAATCATTCCTTACTTAGCAACGAAACTGTTATTGATCCACAGAGAAAAAGGCCCAAGAGCGCATTGAAAAATGCATAATTGCACATGACAGGAAGTTTCACGAGTTTACATGTTAATGGAATCTGATGTAATATTAATGCGTATTTGGCTTGCTGTCCGGGGGGAGGGCTCCGAGCTCAGAATTCGGCCCGACCCCAGAGTACTCCCCCCATAACCTTAGAGATCATAGGTATCTATGAGCGGACCCAGCCGAATGTGGGGTGAAGGGGTGGAGGTGGGGTGCTGAGAAATTAGTCATGAGACAGGAGGTAAGGGAAGGCTTTATTTATACTGGCTTCTTCTTGTGCTGATTGGATGATTACCTGAACATGCTCCTCCCGAACTTTGTTTACATAAAACTTCATATAGTGACTCATCAAAAAGCGAACACTTCTATGATCAAACTTCTATACCTCCCTGCATTAGTTGCTTTCCATTAAAGGTCACCAAATATAGAAATAATCTTACTTGACATTCACTACTCATTTAAAGTCTCCTATGGTGCACTGGGCTACAGCATCTGAATCTGCATGTGGTTCGCTTTCATCTCATGATATGAGGACATCATGCTGGTTTGATGAATGCACCACAAGATAACGTTTTACTGATCCCAGGAATTTCATTTATTTAAAGTGTTATGAATACTAAACTGTGAAATAGAATAGAATAGAATAGAATAGAATAGAATAGAATAGAATAGAATAGAATAGAATAATTTTGCTCTTTTAAAATGGTTGGCCTTTATCTTTACTGCTTTAACTACAAGTATTGGGGTACCGCAGTATTGAAACTGCAGCTTGCTCAAACCAGTGTTGTTATTGTAAACTAAAACTATTAAATAAAGCTTAAATAAAATAAATAATAAATATTGGTTGAAAAACTTAAAATTAAATAAGCTAAACTAAAAATTTAAATGGTCTTGGCAATTAACTGAAAAAAATTGGTTAAAGTTGAAGTTCTAAATTTACGAAAAGCAAAATCATAAATAACTATAAATTAAATTAAAGCTAAAAAAAGAAATGTAAAAACAAATAAAGACAAAAGTAAAAAAATCACAAAACATTAACTAAACATCAAAATGAAAAAATAACAGCTAATTGAAAATATTAATAAATACAATAATAGCGGGCAAGATGTCAGTTTAAGAACATAATGTTTAACATAGCAAAACAGCACTTCTAAAAATGTTATTAGTAAAAGTTACTTTCCAATAGGTATAATTCAAATTCCAATTTATTTATAAAGCACATAATAATACAACAATGCTGACCATAGTGCTGGACAAACAATAAAACATTAAAATATAACAAACACAAATAAATGAATAAAGAATATGCTAAATATCTACTCTCAGATTATCATATCGACAGACTCTTAAAAGTCTTAAATACACCTAAAATATCTTCAGACAAAAAAATGATTCCCGTGACAACAGTTCCTCGACACTCATGTGATCAAAAGCTAACATGAAAAAAATAATTGTTTTTAAATGCCTTTTAAACTCACTAAGGCTTGATGATAATCTAATATATTGTGGTAAATTGTTTCATAACCTTGGAGCGGCAGCTGCAAAGGCACGCTCCTCTTGTGTTCAGATTCGTCCTTGGAACAACTAAAAGATTCTGTGACTGAGATCGTAAAATTCTGGTCCTGAATCAGCTCCACAATATACGGAGGGGCTGTACCATGTAAAGATTTAAAAACAAATAATAAAATCTTAAAATGAATCCTAAAAGAAACTGGTAACCAATGCAGCGATCTTAATACGGAGGTAATATGATCATATTTGCGAGTGCTTGTCAACAGTCTTGCGGACGCATTTTTGACCATCTGTAATCTGTCCAAGATTTTAGTTTGAACACCATAATAGAGTGAGTTGCAAGAGTCTAATCTCGAGAAGATAAATGCATGAATAACCTTTTCCAGATCTTTCCGGGATAAAAAAAGGCTTAATCTTAATAATGAGTGTTTGACATTAAAGTTGGTCAATCACTGATGGAATCTACGTCTCATGAACTGCATCTTGCATCGTCTTATTTCATGCTGCTCGTCTTTGCTGTATAGTGTCGCCCATCTAGAGACAGATTGTGGAGACTGGACATTATTGACAACCTGTCACATTAATGCAACTCAGGGTCAGACATTTTAAAGCCTTGTAAACGTGTGGAGACAAAACATTTCAAGGACTTTTGATGCAGAACCAAGTGTCTCTAGAGGAGTTTAGTTGGTCTGAGAGCTGTTTTTATGATGAGTCACTACCCGGTTACAGCACTACCACTAGATATGGAGTTGGGGCTCCGCTAAAGGGGGGGGGGGGGTTGTTAGGATGATTTTAAGGGCCCACACACTTTTGGGGCCCCCAGATATCGATTTTATTAATGATATGGGTGCGGTAGGGGACCCAACTTCATATTCTTTCATAGGCCCAAAATTGCTAGCGGCGCTCCGAGTTGGTATGATGCAAATGTAAAATCAGAGCTAAATATTACAAAGTGAAAAGAGACCTGGAAGGAGGGGAACTGAAGGAGGTGGAACTGATCTCTTGTTCATACCAAACCAAGCATTAAAAGAGCACACGCAAAGTTAGCTTTTCTAGAACCACTCCTACAGAACCACGGCTAACTAATCGGCTTAAGTAATTAATTCCTTTGCTTATTAAATTGGAGCATTACACACTTTTTAAGTATATTGTGGCTCTAGGAAACCAGGGATCAAATTGTCAGACATTCCAGATGCAAAATTTACTGGTGCCTTCTTGTGTAGGCACCAGACACACTTGCACACTTGGCACAGATTGTGACATGTCTCAGAGGAGAGTGAGGATTGTGATATGAGCGCGGGGGAGATGTGCTGTATTTAGAACCGGGGTGATCAGAAGAGCCAAAGGACGTCACCTTGGCAGTGTGCCTCTGAATCTGACTCCAGCTCTGCATCATACTCTGAGCATCTGAATGGTGTTTAATACTGGAATGGTAGTGGACTCCATGAATGATCAAATCTGGGCATTTTATAGGGTTATCATCATCGCCCTGGTTATTTATAGGCAGTGGTATTATTGTTAACTAAAACTAAAACTATTTAAAAACATGTTAATTGAAATAAAACTGAAATAAAATAATATATACTGTTTATTAGATGAAAAGTTTTAACCAAATGAAAATTAGAAATGTTGCATTTCTACTGAAATAAGTTTGAGTTAAATAACTAACTAGAAATAAAAACTAAAACTAAAACTGAATTTTAAAAAAAATTAAACTGAAGTAGTAATATAAAAAAAAAAAAAAACTTATACAAATAACAAAAGCACATAAAAAAATACTAATAATTAAACAAAAAATTATATATATATATATATATATATATATATATGCTTGGTGTAGCTAAAAATAAAATATCCCACATTAAAACATTCAGACTGGAAATATGACCACCAAATAAAAAAGAAAAATAACTGAATGAATAAATTCTTACAGTTTTTTGTAGATTATAGAGTTGAATAGATCAATTATTCAAAAATGGACTTGCAATGAATGAGTGTCATGAAATGTTCAGAAATTCACACTCCAACCATCAAACTATTTAAATATAAACACACATAAGTATATGTTTGCTCTGTTCTTATAACAACCTAGCAATGCCATAGCAACCACCAGAACACCCTAGCAACACCATAGCAACCATTCAGAACAACCACTCTGAAGCCCTTAAATGTCAGATAGCAACACTCCAGCAACCACTCCAGAACTCTTACTAAATGCCTAACAACACCCGAACAACCACTCAGAACACCCTATCTATCTCCCAGAACATCGGTTCCCAACAGGGGGCTCTCGGCCCACAAGGGGGCCTCAGCGAGCTCTTTGGGGTGGTCGCGTCATATTTTTAAAAGTGTTGAACAGTGAGCATTAAAGCAGCACTCCGTAACTTTTTTTGCGTTCAAAATTTACTAAATTTATATAATGAGCGAATACATCATGAATCCATTTTCCAAACCGTGTTTTTGTCTTATCCTGAGTCACTATCTGGTACACCTATAATAACCGTTGGGACTATTTTACACTGGTTCGGGTCATACCGCTGTGGTGTAGCCCAGTGCCTGCGTGACTCGTCATAGACATAATGACGCAATCCTCACACTGATTGATAAAGCCTCACAAATAACATGCAAGTATTGAGGTCTCAGACACCAGTCATTTTGTAATAGTTGAATACTGATATTTTTGTTATTGCATTTCAAATAGGGCCAATTAATATGCTACTCCTGGCTTACATTTTTAAATTACAAACAGCCTACAGATGTTTTTGTTATAGTATTTTCAATATTATACGCTATTATTTGTGCATAAACATATCTGGTTATAGTAATAAACATACTGTTTGTTTAAAAACAAAACATTTTGTCATCCTTACTGCAAGCTTACAAGAGCGACAATTTCATTAAATGTGAACGGGGGCCCTAAAATATTTTCTTGGGAAAAAGGGGTCTCAGACAAAAAAAGGTTGGGAACCACTGTCCCAGAACACCCTAGCAATCACATAGTTAACCACTCTGAGGTCATTAGTGACCAGTTAGTGACACCCTTGCAACCAATTTAAAACTCTAAGCAACTGCCTAACATCCTCCTGCTTCTCAGATTTCTCTTCTGATAAAAAAAGACCCGTGTAATCTCACAAGTATCACTGCAGAGATCTCAGCATTGTCTGAAACTGTGCTCAGATTTGCCAAAATACCAATTCTGCAATTAAACATTAGAAATTTCATTATGGACTCAAACATGTCTCATCAAAATCTTCCAAATTCAAATAATCTGATGCAAAGTACTATTGTAGTTCTGTACTATATGATAAAGAAAAGTTCTTGTATGTGTCTATTTTTATTTATCCTAAGGCGATCTAGGATAAAGTTTATTCCCCTTTGCCGAAGTGAAAGCAAACTTTTTCCTTTATCACAATTATATTCACCAGCTGTTCTGTTTTTCTTTCATAGCAGTTCTGTCTATTTTATTATTCATTTTCCTGAACCAAATTTGAACATCAGTGAATGCATCTAGACATAACTCACAAAGACAAGCCCAATTGCATCTCATTCTGCCTGCTCTTATGTCTTTTATATCTGCTGAGAGAGAGACTGGAGGTAATCAAAAGCATTCTGTTGAGTGGAGTTGTGTGGAGTGGCTCTTCTCTGGCTCGCTGTGAGGCATGGCCCCATTACCACAAGCTTCGGTGACCCCAATTAATTTCGGACTGATCTTAGACGCCACTGCAGCTCACACAGCCAGGTTTTTCCTGCATAGCCTTTACCCACTGCCCACGTACTGTCAACAAAAACTGGGCTGCCATTTAGGCTGAGCTGGGATCAGCTTACCTAACTCACAATCTTGACATTTTCTCACGTATGTGTGTCACAGAGCAGGTTTCAGCTCCAAATTAAAGGACACCAACACCAATCCACTACTTTAGTTGAGTTATTCGTTTTCATGCAGTTGTAGTTATGGAATTTTCATGGAGTAAATAGCCATGTATGTAGGTCAAGAGAGGTTGTACTTGAGGTGTGGATTTTTTTGAGGCATGGTGTTTACTACAGTCGACAAATAAAAATATATATAAAAATATAAATAAAACATAAATATATAAATTTTCCACCAGATATGCAAAAAACTACGAACCCCTTAAAGGAACAAGCCACCGTTTTTTGAAATAGGGGTTATTCACCGTCTCCCCTACATTTAGATAGGTGGGCAAACGCATTTTTGTCTCAGTGCATGCATTTTCTTAGTCTGGCAGCGCCGCCGCTAGCTTAGCTTAGCATAGTGAATGGAATACTTTGTTGCCGGATAGCATGTCGTGAATAAAAGTGACGCAAAAAAAACAAAAACTAATTACTTCTTGAGGCCTGCGTATTCACAACGAGTACAAATAGCAATGCAGATTATGACTAGGCGATTTCCTAGGCAGATATTGACTTGGCACTAACAGGCGAAGCACTGCTACTTGGGCGCAGAGATATCACACAACACCTGAAATCCCCCAACTTCCGTCAACATACCGGCGTGAATATTAGCTGGCAATTTTTCCTACAGTAGACATAGTGAATGGCGATGAACATGGCGGATTTTGTGAGAGACGAAGAGGGTGACTTCTCAGAACCAGAGTTTTCAGAACAGGAGCTGCGTGCTTTGGAAATAGAACGACAGGAGGTGGAGGTTGCGATCGCTCAACAGCCTGAGGACGTGAGGATGAGAGCCAACACGAACTGGTGGTGTGAGTGTGGGGGAATATGCCAACCTATGCCGACTGAAATAGAGTGTCTGTGCTGTGGCAAGTGGGACATGGTTCTGCCATCGATGACCAGGCTCAACGTGTCAGATCAAGATGAGCGTGCCCGCAGTTGTCACAGCTATAACTTGCATGATATCTCTGCACCCAAGTAGCAGTGCTTCGCCTGTGCTCTCTTCCCCCTACCCCTCCCCCCCCCATATATATTCCCAAGTCAATATCTGTCTAGGAAATCGCCTAGTCATAATCTGCATTGCTATTTGTACTCGTTGTGAATACGCAGGCCACAAGAAGTAATTAGTTGTTGTTTTTTTTGGATCACTTTTACTCACGACATGCTATCCGGCAACAAAGTATTCCATTCATTATGCTAGACTAAGCTAGCGTCGGCACTGCCAGACTAAGACAATGCATGCACTGAGACAAAAATGTGTTTGCCCACCTATCTAAATGTAGGGGAGACAGTGAATAACCCCCATTTCAAAAAGCGGTGGCGTGTTCCTTTAAAGGCATGGTGAAGGGAAAAAATATGAGATGGAGGAAAAATTATTTGTCGATGCTTTTGCGTTCTCTCACATATGCTTTGCGTTCCGCCGAGAAACTTTGCGTTTGCTCGCAAAGAGCTCAAAATGTTTTGCGAGAGAACGCAAAGTTTCTCCGGGGAGCGCAAAACATTTGCAAGAGAATGCAAAAGCATTGACTTATTATTTTTCCCTTCCTTCTCATTTTTTTTCTTTTTCACCACATTGTCCCTTTAGGGGTTCATTAAAAACTGAACAAAAAAATTTTTCATGCAAAATACATAAAAGTCTATGTAATAAAAATGTTTAAATAATAGAAAATATAACAAATAAAAAATAAATTATGCAATTATCATTATGAAAATATTTTACATAATTATCTAATTATCCATTCATTATAAATATATTTTATAAAATTATCTAATTATCCATTCATACATTTTCCAAACAGATTTTTCTATGTAGGGTCAATGGGATATAATGAAATGAATAGAATTTATAAAATATTTAAGAAGTAATAATTATGTATGTATGTATATATGATGTATATATACAGTAGTGCTGGTCAGAATTATTTGCCCCCTTGGTAAATATGATCAAAGATGGCTATAAAAATAAATCTGCATTGTTAATCCTTTTGATATTTTATTTAAAAAATTGCAAAAATCTAACCTTTCATTGAAGTAAAAGAATTGAAAGTGGGGGGAAATCACATTATGAAATAAATGTTTTTCTCCAAAACACATTGGGAACAATTATTTGCCCCTTTCATTAAATACTTTTTGCAACCTCCTTTTTCCAAGATAACAGCTCTGAGTATTCTCCTATAATGCCTGATGAGTTTTGGGAACTCCTGATAAGAGATCAGAGACCATTCCTCCATACAGAATCTCTCCAGATCCTTCAGATTCTCAGATCCATGTTGGCACTTCTTCTCTTCAGTTCAGCCCACTCATTTTCTATAGGGTTCAGGTCTGGGGAATGGGATGGCCATTGCAGATGCTTGGTTTTGTGCTCAGTGACCCATTTTTGTTTTGACTTTAATGTTTGTTTTTGGATCACTGTCCTGTTGGAAGATCCAAACATGGCCCATTATAAGATTTCTAGCAGAGGTTGTCAGGTTTTGATTTTTTATCTGTTGGTATTTGATCGAATCCATAATGCCATGTATCTGAACAAGATGTCCAGACCTCCGGCAGAAAATTAGGCCCACGGCATTAAGGATACACTAGAGTATTTCATTTTACACATGGGGTACTTTTTTTATCTCTCTGTGCACCAAACCCATCTTAAGTGTTTTCTGCCAAAAAAAAAAGCTAAATTTTTGTTTCATCTGACCATAGAACCCGTCCCGTTTGAAGTCCCAATAGTGTCAGTTACTTTTTGGACGTTCTATGGACAGATGAAACCAAAAAGAGCTTTTTGGCAGAAAACACTTAAGATGGGTTTGGTGCACAGAGAGATAAAAAAGTACCCCATGTGTAAAATCAAAATCAAAACAAAAATGGGTCACTGAGCACAAAACCAAGCATCTGCAATAGCCATCCCATTCCCCAGCCCTGAACCCTATAGAAAATGATTGGGCTGAACTGAAGAGAAGAAGCCAACATGGATCTGGGAATCTGAAGGATCTGGAGAGATTCTGTAAGGAGAAATGGTCTCTGATCTCTTGTCAGGAGTTCCCCAAACTCATCAGGCATTATAGGAGAATACTCAGAGCTGTTATCTTGGAAAAAGGAGTCTGCAAAAAGTATTTAATAAAAAGGGGGCGAATAATTGTTCCCAATGTGTTTTGGAGAAAAACATTTATTTCATAATGTGATTTTCACCCCACTTTCAATTCTTTTATTTCAATAAAAGGTTAGATTTTTGCTTTTTTTATTTTTTATAAAATATCATAAGGATAAACAATGCAGATTTATTTTTTACAGCCATCTTTGATCATATTTACCAAAGGCGCAAATAATTCTGACCAGCACTGTATATATATATATATATATATATATATATGTTAATTTCAACATTTCTTAATTCATTATTAAAAACAAAAGTTGCATCTGTTAATATTATTTAATGGAGCTCACATGAACTAACAATGAACAGTTGTATTTTATCACCTAACATTAACAAAGATGAATAAATACTGTAACAAATGTATTGTTATAAGGATGTTTATATGTATTTAAACAAAAGATAAAAACTTTTACAGTAAACACACTTCTAATGACAGATAAAGAAAAAAATATTTTTGTTTAATTATTATATCATTATTTACAAATATGGATCCTTTCAGCCAATTTACCTGCTCGGTTTGCCCAAGTGAGACGTCTAGCGATTGGTCGTCATTGACCTCTCTCTTCGGCCGCACAAACGTCGGAGGAGTGAGCTGATGTGCCTTCTTTAGATCCTCAGGCTCCACCCCCTTCCCATCACGGAGACGCCCCCAAGCCTCCTGATTGGCCCTATGTTCCTCTCTGGATGAAGCTGAGGCCTGCTGATTTGGTAATGCCCCTGGTTTACTGTCCTTGTCTTTCTGTTCAGTGTGGTCTTTGTTAGCGTGGTGGGATCCTTCAGCAGATTCATCCCCATTCTCCGCTATGACCTCTTCAGTCTGGGCCGCATCTGCTGGGGCCACCCGATCCTTCAGACCGTCTTTAAACGCTGACACCACCACACTGCACTTCTGCACCTTCTCGACCTGCTGCTTCCTGGACATCAGCACACCCATGGCTGCAATATAGTGACACAACATTATTATAGCATATCAGGCCATGCAATCACCTATGCTGATCTTTTCAGCAGGGTAAGCTTCAAATCCTTCATTATATTAATATAGTAAAGAGAGACAGTCCTCATGCTTGCTGCGTCGGTGTTAGCACCCTGTTGCATAACAAATATTATGGTTGAAAACAAGACAATGTTCTATCGACTTTGTCTCTAAGCCATTGCTGTGGCAATTTACGCCCACATGCTGGATCAAGCAGATTTTGTGATCAACGGCGAATGTGTTGCAAACCACCTCGCTAGCGCTTTCCTCACACAGATCTCTCATATAATTGATCACTGGACAGATTTTCTTCATATTGGCATGTTGCCATCACAGTTCATCATCTTCACTAATGGCAACCTGTAGCGATTGCAGTGTGAACAGGGAGCAAAACAAAAGCAGAGTTGTTCATTTGCAAGGTTTTCTGATTCAGAATCAGGAGCTGAGAAAGCCTTTAAATTACAATTTAAGTATAGTTATTCAGATCAGAATAATATTACAATGAATGCCTGAAGAATACAGAATATTAATTTGATTTTAAGCATAATTTAAATTTAATGATTTTTTTATATATGTATATATATATAATAGCTATAATGGTAGTTCCCTTTCAGTGGAACTCGAGCTGCGTCGAGATGTGGTGGGAACGCCCCTGCGTGATTGCATCGTAAAGCAAGTGTATAATCAGTCCAATGGAAAGACGAGACGTCATCGGCAGGTGACGTCATCGACCAGGAAACTATAAAGCACACCTGAAAACAGACCGCGCTAGCTTCTGTGCCTTCAGCAAGCGCTCTCTGTATACTGTCCCTGTCTATTTATTGTTGTCTGTCATTGCAAGCACATTATTTCACAGAAAGTTCTATATATAAATATATACAAGCAAGATTTCATTGTGTTGTTCCCTGCCCTCGTTTTATCACGGGTGGGGACACACATCAGCTTTGTGTTGCTTGTTTGGGAGTGGAGCATGCCCAGTCAGTTCTTGAGAGAGCTGACTCTGAGCATTGCGAGAAGCTGTCCGTGAGGACACTCTGCTCCCGCTGGGCGTTCTTTGAGGAGGACGGTTCGGTGCGCGCTCCCCAGGGTGCGGGTCCCGCTGCTGCCGAGGCAGAGCGGCGACGCACATCTTGGGGTTCGCAAATGGATCTGACAGCGGGGTTTGAGACAGGCCCAGCCCTATCTCAGCCTTCACCTGCCAGATCCAGTGCCTTATCTCAGGGAGAAGCACGCACTGCGGTTTCTTCTCCCCAGGATGGAGCACCAATGCTGCGATTATCCAGTTCTGAGGAATTGGATGTCGTCAGCATTGATGCATGGGATTATGAGATTTTGCCATCTTATACCCCTGTTGATGAGGAGCTTATGGAGGTTGTGACCCGTGCTGTTGCCAAATTAAATATTGATTGGTCCGCCGAGGAACAATATGAATATAAAAAGATTTTTACCATCTACCACCTCCTCATCGGGGTTTGCCGTTTTTCCCCGATCTCCACACTGAGGTGTCGAAATCGTGGAGTAAACCGGTTTCATTTCGAGTTTTTAATCCTCAGACATCTAACTACAGCAATGTTATGGGTATTAAAGATTTTGGTTATATGACAATGCCTCGGGCTGAAGAGACGCTTGCAAGCTATTTCTCTCCTGAGTAAGCGTCATCATTAAAAGCCCCGGCGTTACCCACCAAGCCATTAAAAGCTACTTTAATGCTGGTGGGTAAAGCATATTCGGCAGCAGGTCAGGCTGCGGCATGCTTGCATACTATGTCTATTTTGCAAGCATACCAGGCTGATCTGCTTAGGGACATGGATAATTGTGAGGAAGTCAGCGCTGACGCAATTCGAGAATTGCGTCGCGCAACAGTTCTGTCTCACCAGGCCACCAAGGAGACGGCCAAATTAGTAGGCCGTTCTATGGCAGCCCTGGTGGCCACAGGCGACACTTACGGTTGAATTCATCTGATATTAAAGATAGAGACAGATCTGTTCTTTTGGACTCTCCACTTTCGCCATCTAGCCTATTCGGTGACGCTATAAACACTGTCGTCGATAGATTTCAGGAGTCGAAAAAGCAATCAGCGGCGTTCCAGAAGTTTCTTCCTCGCCGATCTAATGTCCCTGAGACTGTTGGGCAGGAGCAGTCTCGGCCATCTACAAGCTCCTCGCAGCACAGAGTGCAGCAAAAACAAAGCGTCGCCACTCGGGTTCCTCCACAACCGGGGGTCGCAGTCGAAGCCTGTTAGAGGTAGACAAGATCTGAGGACTGTCATTATCTCTAAAAAGGCTTTGATGAAGAAGAAGTCCTGACGCCGAGGCTATCAGACTTCTGAGGGTGGTCCCCTCCGGGGAGAGACGGGTTCGAGAATCCGTGTCTCCTCTGCGCCCCCTGGGGGGCGACTCGCTGAGGAGGGTCGTAGCATTGCCAGTTCGGTTGTTCCCTGTCGGTTCGCCGTTTCAGGGCACCAAGGTGCCTGCGCATCTCAACGTTCCTCCGAGGAGGGTCGTAGAACAGTCAGCTCAGTTGTTCCCTGCCGGTTTGCCGCTTCAGGGCACCGAAGTGACTGTTCGACCAAATCCAGAGGCCAGTCTCGAGAGACTGGTTCCCTTAGTAGAATTTCTGGCAGCGTGGAAACTACTGTCAAATATATCTCATTGGGTCCTGCATACAATAGAAAAGGGTTACAGAATTCAGTTCGGTTCTCGTCCGCCCAGATTTCTAGCATTCCTCCCCATTGTGGTAGACCCCGAGCAGGCTCTGGTTATGGAGCAAGAAGTACAGACTCTTCTGCAAAAGGGGGATATAGAAAGGGTTCCTCCTCCCAGCAGGGGGTCAGGGTTTTACAGCCGTTACTTCATTGTTCCAAAAAAGGATGGGGGAATAGGACGCATTATTATGCATCCTATTCTAGATCTGCGCCAACTAAACCGCAGGGTTCAGAAACTGAAGTTCAAAATGCTTACACTTAAACAGATCGTGTCAAAGTTTCAGTCAGAGGACTGGTTTGTCACGATAGACTTGAAGGACGCTTACTTCCATGTATCCATCCATCCACATCACAGGAAGTTCCTGAGGTTTGCTTTCGGGGGCAAACCAATATCGGGTTCTTCCGTTCGGCCTAGGTTTATCACCCCGCACGTTTATCACCCCGCATCTTGTCAACGCGTAACGCTATCGACGGATGCTTCCCTCACAGGTTGGGGGCGATCATGAGTGGTCGCTCTGCGAAAAGTTTATGGCAGGACCATCTACTTTCTTGGCACATAAATCGGCTAGAAATGATAGCGGTGTTTCAAGCTCTCAAGCACTTCCTGCCAGACCTGAGAGGTCACCATGTGCTTGTCCGCAAGGACAACACATTGGTGGTCTCTTATATCAACCATCAGGGGGGTCTGAGGTCCCGTCACCTTTGCAAACTGGCTCATCAGATCCTCCTATAAGCCCAGGGAAAATTACTGTTTCTCAGGGCAGTTTCTATTCCGGGGCATCTAAACCAGGGAGCGGATATCCTTTAAAAAGGCAGGGGCTGAGGCCCGGGGAATGGAGACTTCACCCCGAGGTGGTGAAGCTCCTCTGGGAGAATTTCCTTCAAGCTAAAGTCGACTTTTTCGCATCGTCAGATACAACGCACTGTCCTATGTGGTTCTCTCACACGCACCCACCTCCTCTCGGGTTGGATGTGATGGTTTGGGTGTGGCTGAGGCTACACCTGTATGCTTTTCTACCTCCATGTTCTGGAGAGGGTTCACCGGGAAGGGGCCCGTCTGTTATTAGTAGCCCCGTACTGGCCGGCCCGAGTTTGGTTCTTGGACCTGGTGTCCCTTCTGGACGGCTCTCCGATGGAGATTCCGATCAGGAGGAACCTACTGTCCCAAGCAGGGGGCACTATTTTTCACCCTTGCCCAGAGTTGAGGAAACTGTGGGCTTGGTCCCTGAGGGGGCCCAGCTCATAGAATCTGGTCTCTCGACCGAGGTCGTGGAGACCATACTCCAATCTAGAACTCCTTCCACGAGAAGACTTTATGCACTGACATGGAAACTGTTCTCTACCTGGTGTTTAGAACGCCAACTGAATCCTGTTAACTGCCCTGTTGGTACAGTACTTGATTATTTGCAAGAGCGTTTCTCTGCTGGATTATCTCCTTTCACCTTGAAGGTGTATGTGGCGGCTATATCTGCTTACCACACCCCTCTGGGTGGTGCATCATTAGGAAGAGATCCTCTCATTATTTGTTTTCTTCGTGGCACACTGATGCTGAGGCCTACACTGCGCACTAGAGCACCGGCTTGGGATTTGGCCGTTGTACTGGAAGGCCTGTCTTTGGCTCCCTTCGAGCCCATTAAATAGGTTTCAGAAAAGTTCCTTACTCTAAAAACTTTATTTCTCATTGCTATTTCCTCTATCAAGGGAATTGGTGATTTGCAAGCCTTGTCAGTTCCTCCATCGTGCCTAGAATTTGCACCTGGTATGGTGAAAGCTTTTCTCCATCCTAGGCTGGGCTATATTCCTAAGGTCCCTACTAATGTTACGGGCCCAATTGTACTGCAGGCCTTTTGTCCTCCACCTTTTAATACACCAGATCAGGAAAAATTTAATCTGCTGTGCCCTGTTCGGGCTTTAAATGCTTACGTACACAGAGCTGCCCTGTGGAGAAAATTGGATAAACTATTTGTCTGTTTCGGGTCACCTAGAAAAGGTTACCCTGCATCTAAGCAGAGGATGAGCAAGTGGATAGTCGAGGCAATCTCACTTGCTTATGAAGCGGCTGGTCAGCCTTCATCTTTGGTTGTCCGGACCCATTCTACCAGGAGTATGGCTGCCTCAAAGGCTTTATTATTGGGGGTTTCCCTCCATGACATCTGTGATGCGGCAGGCTGGTACTCACCGCATACATTTGTTAGATTTTATGACTTGGATCTAGGCTCCACTCCAGGGTCTAGGGTGCTTGCTTCTTAGTGTGTGCATTGACTTCACACAGAACAGGCATTTGTTATTATGGTGTCGTTGGTATGGTGTTCCCACCGCGTCTCGACGCAGCTCTAGTTCCCTTGGAAGGGCACATCTCAGGTTACGTATGTAACCCTGGTTCCCTGAAGAGGGAACGAGACGCTGCGTCGCCCTGCCATACTCCCTGCATGCCTGTGATCGATTTGCTTCGGCTTTTTCAGAAGCTAGCGCGGTCTTTTTTCTGGTGTACTTTATAGTTTCCTGGTTGATGATGTCACCCGCCGATGATGTCTCGTCTTTCCATTGGACTGATTATACACGTGCTTCACGACGCAATCAAGCAGGGGCGTTCCCACCGTGTCTCGACGCAGCGTCTCATTCCCTCTTTTGAGTAGGGAACGGAGATGTTACGTCGTGACGACGAATGGGGTTTTACTTAGAAAGCCTATTAACTTCGAGTATTACAAAACGAGCCAATGGCAAAGAAATGCCATGGGTGTGCGGAATTTGCATAGATTAACTCCGCCCTACCTCATGGGTATATAAGGAAGTATGCTGGCAACATGCAGATATGTTTTCCTGCTGAGGACCCGAGACTGAACTCAGACATTTCCCAGCGGTACAGCGGAAGTGGCAGGGAGACGTAACGTCTCCGTTCCCTACTCAGGGAATGAGGGTTACATACGTAACCAAGACGTTCCCTTTCGTAGTCACTACAAGTTACATCGTGATGACGAATGGGGTCCCAGTCTAATCACGCCCCCTCGGCTGTCTTCCAGTGACCTGCGTAAGTCTGAGCTCCCTGTCTTGAGACTAGCATGGACGAAGGACTCCTACTTAACACAGAAATACCAAGGTGCACTGGGAAGCATATCTCAGTGGAAATATGCAAACAATGCCTGCCCAAAGGGAGGACTTACAGAATACACATATGACCCGCGTGCATATGGAGAACACTGGGGTATCCAACCCGCAGGGTGGAATCTTTCAACCCCAGGGGGGGCAAGGTGGCTTGCCAAGGGAAAGACACATGCTCAGAAAGGCTTACAGTGGAAATACACACGTGGGGGTCACCCAAGGGGGGAACCATGCACATGGAGGCACCTAGCCAATGCGAAAGCTGCCACAGGCATAGACTCTGGCATTGACGTCAACAGCGCTGAAGGAACTCAGGGCTTCTCGGGGAAACTCACCTGAGGAAAATATCGCACATATCCAGTCCGAGGAGTGGAATGGCGAGCAAGCAATGACACCGAGCGGGTCCTATGACCGGCCACTGGGGGCGAGTACATGAGAGGACACTGGCTCCACTCTGTGATTGTAGAATCTCACAAATGTGTGGGTGTCGCCCAGCCTGCAGCTCTGCAGATGTCTGTTTAGTGAGGCGCCATGCGCTAGAGCCCAAGAGGGGACTACACTCCAGATGGAGTAATGCATAAGACGGATAAGCCGCGTCCTGTCAGAGGAGACCAGGACCAGCGATCCACGGGGGTCTGCTCTGACAGGGGTCTGGCGACAGAGGGGGACGAGAGTGGCGAGGCTCTTAAGCGGAGCACACTGCCATCCGGGCTCTGTGGGGGCCAGAGATGGGAAAGTCAGTTCTGTCTTTAACCACATTAGGTTGCCACTGGCCGGCCGGCCAGCAGCAGAAGAACAAAAGATTCTCCCCCGGCCCTCAACCGAGGGAAGGAGTGGTCCTGCTACCACCTCCTCGACAGAACTGAAGCCCATCTCTGAGCTGTCCGCATCAGGAGTGCTGCTTTACCTGGCATTTAGCAGGCTGCAGGGCTGGAACGGACTGGGGCGCCTTGCTGTGACCACCTCCACGGTGCGGCCCGGGTGAAGGCTGCTGCTGGGGCCGAGCGGGAGGGGTGGGAGTCGCAGGGGGACACCCTCGGCGGCGAACAGACTGAAGCAACTGTGCCGGCGGCTGGGTGGATGCAGCAGCTGGCTGCCGGGGCAGTATGTATTTTATGGCCTCAGTCTGTTTCTGGGCGGCCGAGAACGGTTGGGCGAAGTCCTCGACCGCGCCGCCGAAAAGGCCAGCCTGGGATATGGTAGAGTCGAGGAAACGGGTTCGCTCGGACTCTCGCATATCGGCCAGGTTGAGCCAAAGGAAGCGAGGAAGCATCGTCAGGGATTTATTCCACACCGTAATCCTCAGGTCACCCTGGCCACCAGCCAAAGTATCACCTCTCGTGGAGGGGATAGATTGGGGTATGGCAGAGGTGCATGCTCTTTTTGTGAGAGGAAAGCTCAGCAGCTGTGCTGAAGTGCCCAGGGAGAAACACACACGCTGTTGCAGACCAATAAAAGGTTTAGCTTAAGTTCTGCCAGGAAGACTTAATTACTATGTCACTTATTACCTTCACATCTATCCATTCACATCTATCCAATCAAGTCCTTATACTCACTGTATAAAAGGTTGGTACTTACACACATTTGAGTTCGCAGATGCTGATGCGACAACTACCTCCACCCTCCCCACTACCACCAGGATGGTCCTGTCCATACCTCCCAGGGGGGTCGGCTGCGCCCCCCTTGTCTTCAGGCAGGAAATACAGATCCGCTACCCTCAGATTATGAACTACGGACGGGGCCTACGCCAAAGAACTTTATAAATAATTGCTTGCTGGGCTGTCAATAAATTAATACTTTGTTACATCATTATAGCTCCCAATTCTTTCTGGTAGAACTGCACAGATCAGCAGGCAGGAATTTAAAACTCGCTGGATAACGCCGTCACACCAACACAGACCAGGGCTCTAGAGTGCGACCAATTTGGTCGCATATGCGACCAAAATTTGTAAGGGTGCAACTAAAATTTTTCCAAGGTCGCACCGGTGCACCTAACGTCCTCGCGTCCGCTGCCTCTCCACGAACGAAGCGCTTGTTCTCCTTTGTCGGAACTCACACTCATGGTTGGATCATATCGTGGTCTAAACCAATCAGAGACAGAGATAGGGCGGGTCTTTGCCTCTGATTGGCTGTGGTAGGCCTACACTGCTCCGTGCTGTGTGACTGAAATTGCGACCTGAGCACCAGAGAATCAGTTACGGCAATCAGCATCAGCAAAAGAAACGCAAGAAAACAGACGACGAACAATGAAAAGAAATAGACCCATAGAGTTTTTTCTTTAAGAAAAGTAGGCCTGTTTCCCCCAACACTCTCCCCGGTAGGGATGGGTACCGAAACCCGGTATTCAACTTCTGAAAGACCGCTGTATTGATTAGCTCGGACGTGATCGGTTCTGATGTCGGTAACTTACTGGAGAAATTAATAAAATACACATACTATTTATTATTACTATAAAGACGTTATTTAAAAAAAGAATTTATCTTGCGAGCCTTTTTTGTGTATAATAATATTACACCATTTTTGCTATTCGCAGTCCAAGAGAGAAAGAGAGAGAGATCTCTCACGCGGAGCCACAGCGCGCACAACACGACAGCTCTGCTTAATGAGTGACGACGGCAGAACTAAACATTCAAACGTAGCCTGGTTACACTTTAGGTCTGTGATATTAGTCTGATTTTATTTTAGATTTCGGCTTCCAAAGATTATTAAAAAAAATATTGAGGTAAAACCATTAAAAACTACAGCCACATTCGGTCTTGCGCAGCTTCCTTCCCTTCGCAGCAGTGCGCTGTCATTTCTCCCTAAAACTCAAACTTAACGACAGAATCAGCTCGTGATTTTTGTAAAATGCAGACCAGCTACTGTTGCTAAATTGCGGGACGCGTTTAATAATAAAAAGAGCTATTAAAAGCACAAAAGTCTGCACAAGAGATGCTGTTCCCAAGGCAACGCGCGCTCCGAAACAGACCGTAACGAGACAAGCAAATTATACTTTGGGTTTCATGTGCGTGTCTAAACTATCAAATGTACACAAAAATATGTCAAAATGACCGGCTTGTATTCACAGCTCTTGAATTAATAACTTCAGCTTTAATAAGCATTATCTATCTATGATAAAATATGCAGTGTTATTTTACATTTGATTACTTTATTAGATTTCTTTTTAGACCATACTTGAACAGTAGCTAATGTTAGTAGACCTTCCTGAAATTAAAGCACTGTGTAGGCCTATATAATGTGCATCTTTGTTTAATTGTTTATCTTTGTTTATAAAACAAAAAGAACCGATAAGAATACTGTTAAAGTACCGGATCGATAAGCAGTATCGGTAAGAGTAGTAATACCGTTAAAACCTTATGGATACCCATCCCTACTCCCCGGTCAATGCTCCGACAACAGCCCAGACATGGAGCTACTTCAGCCACCAGTCTCCCCAGTCCCTGTAAGATGCCAAGCCCTGGTCCTTCGTCGGAGATGGCATCCGACTCAAGAGGTAGAGCCTACCGAGCCTGAGCTAGAGACTCAAAATAGTTAGTTTGGCAGCTCAGTGAAGCACTTTAAAAAAAAATAATAATTTATATACAGTATAATTGTGCTTCAAATAAAAAAAAGTATTTACCTACACCTTATTCTTGTTTAAAATCATTTACATAATATATATGAATGTATATGGAGCATGATAAAAAGCTGAGCTTGAAATTGTGGCGTTAAAGGCGACGCGAGCCGAGGAAACATTTGGGTGCACCTAAATTTTGTGCTGGTGCACCTAAATAAAAAAGTTAGGCGCACCAGTGCAACCAAGGCAAAAAGTTAGTCTGGAGCCCTGCAGACAGTTGCTCGTCTCGAAGATTCTCGAAGAAGACACTCAGAAACAGGCTACAGGAGTGAAGGGGACCTCTTAGCAGAAGCAGAAACATATCTGTATGTTGCCACCGTACTTCCTTATATACCCACGAGGTAGGGCGGAGTGACGCTATGCAAATTCCGCAGACCCATGGCATTTCTTTGCCATTGGTTCGTTTTGTAATACTCGAAGTTGATAGGCTTTCTAAGCGAAACCCCATTCGTCGTCACAACGTAATTCGTAGTGACTACGAAAGGGAACCAGGGTTACATACATAACCTGAGACGTTTTTAAAAATAAATGAAAAATAATTTTAAAAATGAATTGTTATAAAGAACGTATGGCCTATATTAGAACAGATTACATGATTAGATTATATTATTAATCATTATATATATATATATATATATATATATATATATATATATATATATATATATATATATATATATATAATTATTATCTATATATATACATTGAATATAATAATTCTAATATATAAATACAATTTATTATTAACTGTCAAAAAATAAGTCTCTTATGCTCACCAAGGCTGCATGTTTTTGAGAAAAATTACAGGACACATTGTAATATTGTGAGATATTATTACAATTAAAAAAAATTCTTTGATGAATAGAAAGTTCAAAAGAACCGCATTTGTTTGAAATAGATTTTTTTTTTTTGCATACAATGTAAAAGTCTTCTTTACTGACTCAATCAAATTCAACTTCCTGTGTCTATTTCAACTCAAATTCACACTGTCAATTCACAAGGGAGCCAAAACTTGTGTTTTCCTTTGGTCCATTCCATCCTTGTGTAGGGCAGATTGAGCTGATTTAGCTTGTCCGAAGCAGACATCACATAATCTTGAATGCTAGCTCCATCTATTCAGCCTTTAATCAGCGTAATGGTGTGAAACTGCTTCAGTTGGCATTCTCTCGCCTTCTAAACGCAAAGCACAGCATGCTTGTGAATTTCAATAGATATTTCCTTCTCTCATTTATTCTTAACTATCAACCCAAGCTTTGACCCATCGCGTTCTTCTCTCTGAATACCCACCTAAAAAAGCCACACTGTAATATCACTGTTGTCCCTAGGCACCGTTCCGAGAATGAACTTTAATTATGAGTGAAATCAAGGAGGCGTTCCTGAGCCTCATCTCATCGAAGGCTTGGGAGTGACAGAGAGTTTTTTCCAGTAATTACCCATGGCTATATGATGTATTTTACCCTGTTAAATCTCAGTTCTTGCACTCCGGCTGATAGATGCCACATCAGCTGGCTGAGGGAGATGGGGTTTAATATTTTGTCACTGAATTAATTTATGTGTATCTTTTAGGCACAGTTTCAAATCTGCCAACAAGCAGCATATATTACTGTCTAAGAATAACATTATTTTTCTCTTAAGTCAATAAAAAATTGCAATCTGTCTACCCATGTTGAGGAAGCTACTTTAAAACTGTATCTTATCAAACAAACAATTATTTTTCAGTGGGTAAATTACAGTAAGGAAACCTTTCAGAAAACAATCAAGATTCCTAATTAGGGTGACAGAATTAAGCTGCATTTAAACATATTTATTTACATGAAAAACCACCAATAAAACAAACACAGTCATTTTGTTGGCATTTAACTTATTTTAAAAAAACATTTGTAGAATTGATGATTAAATATCTTGATAAATAAATATTTTGTACACTGAATCAGTTTGTATTATATACACATTTATGTATACATTTGTTTGTTTGTTTAGTAATGTTTGTTAAATGATTTATTTGGAACTGGTTCATTTAAATAAATCGTCTAAACTAGCCGAGTGAGACTAGAATCAGACTTCACAAAACTTCATATGTGGGCGTTTTAAGTCTGTGCATTCAAATAATGTTACCTAAATAGCAATGTTTTATGTTACAAAAGTGTTACAATGTTACAAAAAATAGTGAAGGACAAGTTGTCTTATTATAGTGAAGCTTAGGTGCATGCATCTGAAATTGTATACGTTCCTTTTCAGAAGCACTCATTGTATAAGCCTGGGAAAGTCAATGCAACAAAATGTTGTTTCCCGGCAGACCTGCACAGCCTGACGGGCGGATATTGCATAGAAGCCAGGCAATCAGTTCATGGAACTGCTGATTTCAGCGGGCAATATGCATCAGACAGTGCATGAATGGTCTGAGGCTAGACTTACTCTATGACTGTAGTGACAGATGAAAAGTCCTCAGAAACAGGAGGCAGAGGAAGAAAGAGGTCACTGCTGGCCACCTCTAGGAGAATAAAAGATGAGAATCTCTCGGGCTACAGAGCCTCTGTAATAACGTCTGAGTCAATCCCTTTGTGAAACCCTTATGAAAATGACTTCTGGCAAGAAATCCCACTGCATTCGAACTCTTAGCACAGATTATAACATGTTCATTTCAGTGACGACTGGTGCTTTCAGATGCAGGGGAAGCAATTACTGCTGAAATTACTGAAGGGAGATAATTGACCAGACTCAGAACAGGATTTTTACAATACAGTATTTACAAATGGCAATTTAAACTTTCTTTCCTCTTCTTTTTTTTTTTTTTTTTTTGTCTTTTTAATTTCTTATTATTTTTTTATCCATAAATTATTTTAAAATGGATTTTACATGTTTTTATTTCTCTCTCTCTCTTTATAAATCTAATGTTAAGAACTTTAATTTAGCATTGTCAATTAAAAGTGCTATATTAGGTAAAATAAATTATCATGAGCATACACGTATGTCACACTCAACAGACAAGAAATCGAAATAAAGCTATACCAAGCTAATATACCTTTTTAATAGAATCAAAATAATGCTAATATACCTCTTTAATATATTACTGGTATTATTATGCACGTTTCATAAGTGCATGATATTTAAAAGAAAAAAAAATGTCTCAAGAATCTTCAGAAAGGTAGTAATTTGCTCCACATTTGAGACATCTTTCCTTTTTGGAAAGATCCAATTCCCAATGGATAAAATTAAGTCTGACCCTACATTTTAACTCATTAAATATACCACTTCACTCAAAATCAGATTATAGAAATTAAATGGTTTAAATGGCCAGTAAATGTTACGTTTGTTCTGTTTTGGGTTACTTTTCACTGTTTCCTGTTCTGGTTTGCCTGTATTCATTGTTCACTTTGCTTATTAGTTCCCTTTCGAGAGGTCTCTCCTATTGCGTAAGTAGCTTACGCTATGGGGAAAACTCCTTTTCTCGAGAATATTGAAGTCTTTATGTAAAACGCATTGCAGCTGCACAGCTGACAGCAATGAACGAAGGCAGCTCGGTCATTGGCTGTGCTGCGGCAACTTGCTCGAACCAATGACGGGGCGACTCTGAATGCGCGACCAATGAGCGCGCTTCGCGCCCGCGCGCGTCAGAGCCCGCCAAGATGGGCGTGGCCAAGAGCTATATATTGGGCGCCCCGTCATGAGAGTTCTTTAGATTTAATCTCCTTCAGCGAACACCTTCTTCGCTGGATCCTCCGGATTATTGAAGCTTCACCGCCGTCGAAAAGCATACCAGCGGGATTGCTACGAGGACGTCGGCACCTTCAGCCGCCTTCGAACGCCATCCTACTGAGCCATCCGGCGTGCTACACACGCAAGTATTTTTACATCTGTTCGCCCCGCGACACTTGTAAAAGAGCAATTTTCTGAGGCGTTGTTTCAAATGCCTTCCTGCGCGTCGTGCAGAGACCTTCTCCCGGACGGGGATCGTCACATCATCTGCGCTCGCTGCCTGGGCCGGGACCACGCAGAAGCTGCTTTGACCAAGGGCGGATGCCCGGAATGTGATGACCTGGGTCTCTCCACACTACGGGCTCGCCTCGCCGCTTTCGCCGCGAGCGAGCCCATCGCCGCCACCCCTCTGTTTGAGCCGCGCCCTAAGAAAAAGCGCTGCTCACAGAGGCTTCCTGAACCTGAGCTCAGTGACGTCACGCCGAGCCAGTCTCCGCGTGCTTCACCGCCGCTCTTGCCTTCCCCACCGCCGGTTCAGTTCACCCAGCCGGATCCACACCCCTCTAGCAGAGCGGTGGGCCTTGTGACTTTCGGCGCGTCCGAGGACGACGGGGGAATGGATGACAGCTTGTCCATCGACGCTGCATCGGACGACTGGCCGGACTCCACTCTCGACCCCGCCCCGTCGACGCTAGCTAGCACGAGCGGGGGCTCCACCATGGATACCGAGATTATCCGTGTCCTCTCTAAGGCCGTGGAAGACCTCGGGCTCGATTGGTCTTCTCCCGAAGAACCAACCCGGAGCCGACTGGATGAGTGGTTTCTGCAGGGGCGCCAGCAGGCCCCTCGGCAAAGGCCTTCTCCCTTCTTCCCGGAAGTTCACGACGAACTCACCAAGTCGTGGAAAGCCCCCCACTCTGCGCGCCTAAAGCCTTCTTTTTCTTCTTCGCTCTCCTCTGTGGACGGCGCGAAGGAAAGAGGCTACGAGGGAACGCCGCCCCTCGAGGAGGCCGTGGCCAATCATCTCTGCCCGCCCTCCACCACCGGATGGAAAGCCAAAGCTTCCCACCCCTCGAAGCCCTGCCGCACTACTTCTGCTCTCGCCGGTCGCGCCTACGCCGCCGCCGGCCAAGCTGCATCAGCGCTTCACTCAATGGCGGTACTTCAAGTGTTCCAAGCCAAGCTTCTCCGCTCTATGGACGAGTCTGGTCCCGAACCCGAAGCCTTTAGGGACCTACGCAGCGCAACTGATATAGCTCTGCGAGCCACGAAGGCCACCGCCCAGTCTATTGGCCGTGCCATGGCTAATTTGACTGTTCTCGAGCGCCATCTGTGGTTAACTCTGACGGAGATGAAGGACGCAGATAAGGCGCCATTTCTCGACGCGCCTATCTCCACCAGCGGGCTGTTTGGACCGGCGGTTAAGGGTTTCGCCGAACGCTTCACTGAGGCCCAGAACGCTTCACAAGCTATGCGTCATTTCCTGCCCAAGCGCTCCAGCTCATCGCAGAGCAGACAGAGACCGCCACAGCCGCAGCGGGCTAGAACAGCTCCCACCGCCTCTCAGCCCGCGCCTCAGGCTGACGCTCGACGCCGCTCGCGCTCTCACAACCGCAAGCCGCCTTCTGAGCGACGGGGTCCTCGGCCCAAGATTTTGCTGAACCCTGAGCCTCGAAAGCCGTCCTAGCCACAGGAATGAGAAGAGAGAGTGCGTGTCTCGCAAAAGCCGGACCACTCTCTCTGCAAAAGCTCAAACATTACCCAGTCCCCTTACAGGCGGCTGGATATGTCCATACATCAGTCAATGGGCCAGTCACAGAGCTCGCTCACCTGCAAACAAACGCCGTTTTTACGGCGACGCACAGAAAACACAAAAAGAGTCTTTTTCTGCCTGTGTCACTAAGGGTTCACATGTCCACAAAGTGTGCATTCCCAGATACTGTCAAAACAGTGCCAAATTCATTCCCAGCTCAGGCTGCGCGCCCCATGAATGTAGATCACGTGCCTACGGTCATGTACGCACCACTACACACAAGCACTGTTCACACAGTTATAAATTCATCCCCAGTAAAAGCGGGAAACATTATAAAAGTGACGCGTGTGCCTACAACTGTTTATGCATCCCCACTTATAAACACTGTCCTTACAGTGTCAAACACAACCCCAGCTCAGGCTGCGAGTTTTACAGACACAGCGCGCGCTGTTGTAATCACACACGCGCCCATTCACTCAGCTGCTCAGCGCGCGCCCGCGCCTCTGAGAGCTACGAGCTCAGGCGATTCGCTGGCCGGGTCCCTACGTCACAGCGGCCCGCCCCTAGCCTGTATTCAGCCCATATCTGTACACGCAGCGGCATGGGAAAACATTCCAGATATGCCGAAATGGGTATTGAATATAGTAAAGCACGGATACTCGCTCCAGTTCGCTCGCAGACCACTACGTTTTACGACTGTGGTCGAGACGAAAGTGAGAAAGGAGTGTTCACATGTTATATTTTCAACTAATAGAAAAGGGCGCTGTGGAAACTGTTTCCCCTCTCTGAGCGAGGCAGGTTTTTACAGCCGCTATTTTCTCGTCCCGAAAAAGGATGGCGGTCTCCGCCCCATCCTAGATCTCAGACACCTGAACAAAGCACTAATGATTCGCTCGTTCAGAATGTTAACAACCAAGCATATCCTCGCGCAAGTACGCCCAGGAGATTGGTTTCTCTCAGTGGATCTGAAAGATGCTTACTTTCACATTCCAATAGCGCCTCATCACAGGCCGTTTCTGAGATTCGCTTTCGAGGGACAGTCATACCAGTACACAGTACTCCCGTTCGGCCTGTCCCTGGCTCCCCGTACATTCACGAAATGTATGGATGCAGCACTTTCCCCCCTAAGGCGAAGGGGAGTGCGAATACTGAATTATCTCGACGATTGGCTGGTTCTAGCACAATCAGAAAGTCAGTTAATAACACACAGATCTTGGATTATCAGCCATTTAGAATGCCTGGGTCTAAGAATCAATTTTGCAAAAAGCATACTATCTCCCAGCCAGAGGATTTCTTTCCTGGGAATAGTTCTAGACTCGATGCAAATGACAGCGCGTCTCTCATCAGAGCGCGCCCCCGTCAAGCGGTTTCAGAGGATGCTCGGTCTCATGGCCTCAGCATCGGCCGTACTCCAGCTAGGATTGTTGCATATGCGCCCTCTCCAACGCTGGCTCAAGAGCCGCGTCCCTACTCACGCGTGGCGTTCGGGCCACTTTTTAATCAGAGCGAACCACGGCTGTATAAAAGCCCTGACGCACTGGAAAGCCGCCGACTGGTACCAGTCAGGCGTGAGTCTGGGTGTGAACACAAGGAGAAAGATGATAACGACAGATGCCTCCAAAATAGGTTGGGGGGCCCTTTACGAGGGCAGGCCTGTCTCCGGCTTTTGGTCAAACCCGGAGAAGCGCCTACACATAAACTGTCTGGAAATGAAAGCGGTCGCTTTGGCTCTCAGAGCCCTGCTCCCACATCTAAAAAACGCACACGTCCTGGTCCGAACGGACAACATGACGGTAGTGTCGTACATAAATCACCAGGGTGGACTCAGGTCGAGCTCCATGCATTCAATGGCCAGGAGACTCATTTTATAGTCCCAGCACAACTTGCGCTCGCTGAGAGCAGCGCATGTGCCAGGCGCCCTGAACCAGGGGGCAGACATGCTATCCAGAGACAAGATTCTCCCAGGAGAATGGGCTCTCAACCCGCTGACGATTCAGTGGTTATGGAAAACCTTTGGCAAAGCGGAGATCGACCTCTTCGCCTCCAAGGAGAACGCGCACTGCTCTCTTTTCTTCACGAAAAGCACGGACGCGCTCACCCAGAGCTGGCCGAGCCGCCCCTTATATGCCTTTCCCCCGATCGCGATGCTGCCACAGGTCATCAGTCAGGTCAGAGAGGAGAAAAACGCAGTGCTGCTGATAGCCCCACTCTGGAAGAATCAAACATGGTTTCCAGATCTGATGCAAATGCAATCTGCACCACGGCCGATTCCACTGAGGCCAGACCTCCTCAGTCAGGCCAGCGGGATGATATTTCATCCCCGCCCCGATCTGTGGGCCCTTCATGCATGGCCCCTCAACGGGTTCCCAGGAACCTCACGAGCGGAGCACTAAAAACCATCGCTGAGGCGCGGGCGCCCTCCACGAGACGCTTATATGCCCAGAAATGGAAAGTGTTCAGTGACTGGTGTAATGCCAAGGGCCTGAACCCTGAAACATGCGAGATTACGAACGTACTCGCTTTTCTACAAGGGCTTCTGGAGGCGGGCCGCCCCCCCTCCACGCACAAAGTATATGTGGCGGCCATCACAGCGTCACACGACCCTGTAATGGAACGTCCATTGGGAAGAAACGACCTAATTATTCGTTTCCTAAGGGGCGCTAGGAGGATGAACCCTTCACGCCCCCCCCTCAGTGCCGATCTGGGACCTAGCTACTGTCCTAGACGCTCTTAAAGGGCCCCCGTTCGAACCACTCCGAACCGTGCACCTTAAACAGCTCTCGCTCAAGACTGCGCTCTTGCTGGCACTCGCCTCGGTCAAGAGAGTGGGCGACCTGCACGCGCTTTCGACAAGCGCTGCCTGCCTAGAATTCGGACCTAACGACTGCAGGGTCGTCCTTAGACCGAAACATGGGTATATTCCTAAAGTGCTCACCACTCCCTTCAGAGCACAGGTTATCTCCCTAACTGCGCTATCGTCTCCAGCAGACGAACACGACGCTAATCTACTCTGCCCCGTTAGGGCTCTCAGAGTGTATTTGGAGCGTTCTGCCCTATTCAGACAGACAGAACAACTGTTTGTATGCTTTGGCGGCCGTACGAAAGGTTCCGCCGTTTCAAAGCAGAGAATCTCTCACTGGATAGTTGAAGCTATAGCGCTGGCTTATGAAGCTAAGGGACTTCAATGCCCCTGGGGAGTCAAAGCACACTCCACCAGGAGTGTGGCTTCTTCCTGGGCATGGTCGAGCGGGATACCGATCGAGGATATTTGTGCGGCGGCAGGCTGGGCCTCACCGTCCACATTTATCAGGTTCTACAATCTACAGGTCCCGACATTGCATTCCAATGTACTATCAGCATGATGCTAGTTGAACTACGAGTTCGTATCTAGATTATGTATGTGCTTGTGTCACACTGAGCGCCTTCTAGCCGCTCTGTATTTTTTCCCACATATAAAGCTCGCCTCTGCCGGCTAGTTGGATGATAACTTTGCTTTTCAGCTCAGGCACCTGCCTCTGGCTATCATAAGGCGAAGTTCAGCACGCACAGCGTTTTGCATGGTGTTCCCATAGCGTAAGCTACTTACGCAATAGGAGAAACCTCTCGAAAGGGAACGATTCGGTTACTAACGTAACCTCGGTTCCCTGAGAGGAGGGAACGAGTATTGCGTAAGCTGCCGTGCTTGTGCTTGGTTAGTTCACTTCAGTCGTTTTAACCTAAAGAACTCTCATGACGGGGCGCCCAATATATAGCTCTTGGCCACGCCCATCTTGGCGGGCTCTGACGCGTGCGGGCGCGAAGCGCACTCATTGGTCGCGCATTCAAAGTCGCCCCGTCATTGGTTCGAGCAAGTTGCCGCAGCACAGCCAATGACCGAGCTGCCTTCGTTCATTGCTGTCAGCTGTGCAGCTGCAATGCGTTTTACATAAAGACTTCAATATTCTCGAGAAAAGGAGTTTTCCCCATAGCGTAAGCTACTTACGCAATACTCGTTCCCTCCTCTCAGGGAACCGAGGTTACGTTAGTAACGAGTCGTTTCCATGGTTGTTAATTAGTTTCACGCACCTGTTTCTGTTCAGCTGATTATCTCAGTATTGTTTCTTGCATTAAC
Organism: Gila robusta; assembly: GCA_030770095.1. Lineage (NCBI taxonomy): Eukaryota > Metazoa > Chordata > Actinopteri > Cypriniformes > Leuciscidae > Gila > Gila robusta. The sequence continues at coordinate 56,281 of JAVALU010002596.1, read as the reverse complement.
GTTGCATGTTTGGTCAGTGGTTATCATTCCTGTTCCTGTATTCTCCCGAGTCTCAGTTTATTAAAGAATATATATTGAACTCCCCATCGTCTTGTTTACTGACCAGCATATTGTGACAGTAAACAATCAGATTCTTTAATCTCTGCCTGGATTTTGCCTCTGGAAATGGAAACGAAAAGACACTATTTGTATTCTGAGCCACACTTATGAAAGATTTGCTAATGTTCCATTTTGTGGTGAGTTCACACCAGAGCTGTAACCACTTATTCAGGAATGAAGAGGATGAAATTTAATAATTAGAGAATCAGTTATTTAAAAAAAATATATATATATATATTGTTTGAACTTTCATTTGAATATGGAGGTTTTTCCCTTCAATGTCTATGGTGATTGACACCAGAGAAAGTGCTTTTTCTGTAACAGATGGACTTCCATATGTGATTCGGCAAATGGATTTTATTAAATAGACCTAAATGTTGCCCAATATCCAATACTAAAGATTTTAAATGTGTCTGCTGAATATTAAGATGTTTTACTAATAATAAATGATGCAATACTATAGCTGATGCAGGTCAAATATTTAAAAAAAAAACACTTAATGGTTTAAAATAATACATTAATAAGTTTTTATATAGGCCTACAGAATCAGGTAGTATGTAACACATCAATGAATACATTGAATAAATGATTCTTTAATAAAATCCCTGCTCAAGCAAAAACAATGTTCATTGACCTGAAATCCATACACAAGACAGAATATTTTTGTTGCTAAAATTCAGGGGGAAAATAATTGTGGACCCTGAGAATGTTTAGATTTGGAGATGCGGCTTTGCGTTAAAGGACTTGTACCAAGTCAGCAATCTCACAGAAATAGAGAGAAAAAAGAGAGCAATAACTTTCCCATAAACTTGAAGGTTTAAACTTGAACACTATATTGAGTCCATCTTTAGTTTAAACTGATAATCGTTTGTTTTACTCGCGTTTTCGCAGTTTCATCTATTAAATCCAGTCACGCAGCTCTTCTGCCACTCAGTCCGGCTGAGGGGGCGTGTTCCGGCGGGAAAGTGACGTTAATGCATTCCCTCTATAGAAAGCAGACAGTGTCAACAAAAATGTTGAACCAACATGAAATTTGTATACAGTATAACAAATATGTCCATGGTAGAAAAACATTTTGACCAGTGTGGCTGACACGATGACAAAAACACTTTTTTTATTTTAGTGGCATTGGCCAATTTACTGATACAGTACTTGGGGTTTTGAAGCATGCATTAAATGTTTTGGGAGAATTACTACATTTTGCAGACATGCAATAGAGTTCTAATGTTCCAGCAAACAGTTGTGACAATTGAGCTTACAGTTTAGAGAATGACTGACTCCAAAAAAATATGCCAAAGTGATTGAGAAAAACTATATATGAATTTTAAAAAGAGTATAGTGTTTTTTTATATATATATTTACAGACAGACTGACAGATAGACGGATAGACAGACAGAGGCAGATAGATAGATAGATAGATAGATAGATAGATAGATAGATAGATAGATAGATAGATAGATTACTAGGTTACTAGTAGATAAGACTAGTAGGTAGTAGACTAGTAGGTAACACTTGCTTTCAATATCATGTAGACATACATGTACTGTGTGAAATCATATCTCATAAAGTGAGGCTGTGAATTGGAGTTTATAGCCAATTTATGTGAGGGCACCAGGGACACCTTGACGTCTAATTATTATTCTGTTTGAGGCATCAGAAAAGGGGTTATGGTTTAGTACATTAAATTCACATAGAGGCAACGCTTGCTTCTTCTAAGTGTTCAATTAAATTATATTTTTCTGTATACTTATTCTCTCTCTCTCTCTTTCTCTTTCTCTCTCTCTTTCTCTCTCTTTCTCTCTCTCTCTCTCTCTCTCTTTCTCTCCCTCTTTCTCTCTCTCTTTCTCTTTCTCTCTCTCTTTCTTTCTCTCTCTTTCTCTCTCTATCTCTCTCTCTATCTCTCTTTCTCTCTCTATTAAGCATGTAATCACTTAGATCATAGATGGAAAAGACAATTTACAACTAATACAAGCAGTTTACTAAGGAAATAAACGTTTTTTAAAGCCTTTTTTCATCCTTTATAACAGTTAAAGTGACACCTATGGTCCAATGTCCATAAGAGTTTCCATGCTTCTTTAGGATCATGTGCCGCATGTGCACACTCAATTTTGTGAAGTTCTACGTAAATCAGGCAGGAAGAGGACCAATTTCAGCCATTTAATGGTATTATATAATCAAGCATTTTACACCTTTTTAACAGTTATTGCGCCACATATAGGCCGATCTCCTTAAAAGTTTGCATGCTTCTTTAGGATCATGTGCCGCATGTGCTCACCTAATGATGAGAAGTTCTGAGTTTTCGTTTAGGAATGATAGGCTTTTGGGTGGACTTGGCCACACCTGTTTTCTAAATGACCCAGTTATAGCTATCTAAAGGCCAAAGTTAAAAATTGTTTTGCTAATTATTGACCTAGAGAGTCCCAAGAATTGTGCCTCAATGGTTTTATCGAGGTTGAGCCAAAAACCTTGGACTGGTTCGCAAAAGTTGTTTTTTGAAATTATCTCCAATATTTAAAGAACGATTCGATTGACAGTGGTCCTAGAGGCAAATTTGATCAGAATGAGGAGTTCTACCATGCGGTATGAATGACGTGGGCGTGTGCCAAGAATCGCGTGGTATACAATCCTTTGCGCACGTGAAAAACGCAAAGGAAGCCAAGGATTCCGACGATATAAGACACTTGAGTCTACGTCTAACTGTTTAGGAGTTATGAGCGATTTCATACTTTTCACCGTTGTAGCACCCCCGTCAGGCCGATTGGGCGAGCCTTGGTGATGTTGTAAGCGGTGTGAATACATATATGTATAGTACGTATATGTACATATACATATATATAAGTCTCTACGACTTTCTACGACATTCTCTACGAGAATGCTGACCCTTGGAAATTTGACCAATTACAAGCTTAACCACACGCTGAACCCCTAATAATAGCTTCAATACAGTTAGCCTTTTATTAGTAGCTTGCAAACTAAATATTTTTTTCAAAATAATAGTGAGCGAAGTACAGATGCCGATTTGAGAATAGTTCGGTTCAGAAAGACAGTCTGAATGAATCATTCATAAATCAAAATGATCCGGTTCTCTGATCAGCATCCTCTCATGATCCATGAATGAATTCAGAAGTGTCAGTCTCCACTCAATTGAAAAATAGCCTGCATGGATAAAAACAGTAAGTATTTCTTGAAAATATAAATTTTTTGCAGAAAAAAATAAATACGGCAACACAAGGGTGACTAAGTGAAGACGTTTTTGGTTGAACTATCCCTTTAAATTATGAGTACCTTTTAGTATGTTGAGCTGCAGTTTCAAAAATTCAAACATTTAAGAAGCTTGTTTACTGCAGAAAAAACAAGCGGTAACCTCCCGGTCTCTCTCTTGAAACCAACAAAGAAGTGAATTAAACTGCATTTCATCGACTGGCCGCTTGAGGCTGGCTGCAAAAGTGAGTCAAATCTGTATCTCCCCAGTGTTAATATGCCCAACTTTACAGCAGAAAAAAAATATGTTTACAGCCTGGTGCAAAAAGTGGTTTTGGTCTATATAGCTAATTCTGCCCTTCATGACAACTGTGAGGGGAGTGAATTTTTTTATAACTCATCCATTTAAATTATATTAAGCCTTAAAATGCTGCATAATCAAGGGCGTGGCCACTTGAGTGACAGGTGGATTGCCGCTGCCGTCACTAGCCGTTTGTCTGCTCTCTGTTAGCGTCACGTCACCTCAGCTGATTCCAGCTGCTGAACTTGCCATCTCTGCCGTGTTTATACGTCTTTCGGGATTATTTAATAAAATTTAATGCACGCCTTATACCTTCTCCCACGCCGTTGGATTCCGTCGTTGTCGAGTATCGAAAGAACAACCAGCGCTGTTCTTCAGTTGTTTTCCTCTGTGAACACTCATGGATGTCTGACAATTTCGTTGCTTTTTGGAGTTCAGATTTAAAAACATCTAAGATATAGAGGCTACACTCGTTCTGCGGTACCGTTGATCTTACGGAACAGATAGACTATAATATGCTTATTTAACTTTTTAGTATTAAATAAAAAGTACCGTCAGATGAAATCCTGCAAGTGTCAGTGCTTTCTCTCCTTCCCTTAAATGAGCGCAGATTTCTAGTGCATTTACTTGAACTTCTTAGGTAATATCTATCAGAATTTAAAATGGACTGAATAAAGCTCTCTACGAACTTGACGTGCGATGCCGCGCTGACTGACATGTATGCGCATGAATCACTGTCACACACACGCTCAGAGCAAATATTGTAAGTTACTGCATGATAATACATTTATATCTAGCAGAATAATAATGCATCACAATACACAGTCTCACGTTTAGTTATGTCTTTTAACTATTATAGTATTTCAAAGGGCAAAAACATGAACTTTAACTATTGGCTTTAGGTCTACTTCAAGTCAGCTGTCACTTTACCTTGAGGCCAGTAGCACATTAGCTCCTTAGCCTGAGCAAACTCGATCACGTCAAGCTAGGCGGGCCTTTTTGCCGCCTTTTTGCCCATTTTCGTTTATCCGGGAGTGACGCGCGGTGCCAAGATGGTGACTTATGGAAGTAAAATAATGTCAAATGTTTTTGAAATAAAAAGCCTGTTGAATTGCACTACTTGAAAAAAAATAGGCATTGCATTAACCATGCTTGCATTTTAATGCATTGTATTTTTAGGGCTTGCATTTTTATGGGCTGAAATTCAACATGGTTGAATATTTAAGCTGTGAATATTTCAATTAAAAACATTTCAAACACATTTTCATTATTAAAAATTCAATAATCCATATTCACCATTCATATTTCACTTCCAAAATATTCTAACTGTTTAAAAATACAACCTATAATATTCAACAGGCAATTTTCGGTCCATTTTATTTCGCTTTGCAAATTCGCATCCACAAATTCAGTGGTTCAAATTCGACAGTAAATTCAACATTGACGTCCAGGAACTGCAGGAAAAGCAGTAGATTGCCGAGCATACTCTCCATCTGCTGTTAGTCGATCTCACCAGCAGGGGGTGCAAAAGCGCGTGTTGTTGACGAAGACCAGAAAAATTAGAGCAAGTCATTCATTCATAAAACTCATTTACAGCAATGTAAGTTTATTTGTGATTATTATGACTGCTGTTTTTGTTAAATTCGGTGCCTTCACGGTTACTTTTCCTGTGTAGCCTACATGCATATTTCTCTACCGTGAACGAGATCATAATGTTATTCCCCGATGCGGATATACAGATCCAATGTTACATTTTTGAGGTTGACATATATTTCTCTTGGTTGTTTAGTTGCCTTAACTTTATATTGTGGCGATGTGCTGCATGCAGGCTATTAGGGTTTCCCTCAATACTTCAGGATTCCCCTGCTGGACATATACAACGCTTAACGTAGCTTAATGGACTAGTGATGTAAAAGTCCAAACTGCAGATGGACTCAGAATAACGCGCACAGCTGACCGTTTCCCAGTGATAGACTGGCATAAAGATGGCTTGATGTTGGACATTCGCACATTTAGGGACCGTCTCTAAAGTGTATACGACTTTGGTATACACGTTTCTAACTTCAATAGCATTTGAATAGAACGACTTAACAGTCATAAAACCAACTGTAAAGTGTTCATGTAGTGTCAGGCATAATGCGTACCCTTTGGATTTTTGATATTTATTCAAATAAATTTAAGTTTGCTATTGAAGTTAGAAACGTACATGCCAATGTTGTATGCAACTTTAGAGACGGTCCCTAAATGTGCGAATGTCCAATGTCAAGCCAATTTTACATTTAGTCATTTAGCAGACGCTTTTATCCAAAGCGATTTACAGTTAAACTAACAATAGGAGGACAACAATATGCAAGTGCTATGATCCCAGTTTAAGCTAATGCAATACACGTAGGCATTTTAGGACTTGGACTTATATATATATATATATAATATATATATATATATATATATATATATAGAGAGAGAGAGAGAGAGAGAGAGAGAGAGAGAGAGAGAGAGAGAGAGAGAGAAAGAGAGAGAGAGAGAGCATAGAATAGAATAGAAAGTGTTAGTATTAATTGATCAAGTGTTGATTTTATGCCAGTATATCACGAAACGCTCAGCATGAAACTTTGTGCGTAAAGTTTACAATCTGAGTCCATCTTCTTGCCTGTAGCCTATATAGTAGCCTACAGCCTACATCCCCAATAAGGTGCAAGATTGGTCTTTCATATCACTGTATGTGTTAAGCGTTTTGTCCCAACGGAAAGGGAATCCTTGAGTATGAGGTATTGAGGGAAAATTGAGGGATTATAATCCTGTTCATGGTAGAGAAAGCTGATGACATGTAGAATACACAGGGAAAGTAACAATGAAGTTATTGAATGAAACATAAACACAGCTTTTGTGTGTTTATCATCTTTTCCGCATATACTGTCACAGATAATCATTTCCATTTTATGAATGAATGTCTTCGTCTTTGCACCATCTGATGGTGAGGTCGACTAACAGCAGATGGAGAGTATGCTCGGCAATCTACTGCTTTTCCTGCAGTTCCTGGACGTCAATGTTGAATTTACTGTCGAATTTGAACCACTGAATTTGTGGAAGCGAATTTGCAAAGCGAAATAAAATGGACCGAAAATTGCCTGTTGAATATTATTGGTTGTATTTTTAAACATTTTGAATATTTTGGAAATGAAATATGAATGGTGAATATGGATTATTGAATTTTTAATAATGAAAATGTGTTCACAGCTTAAATATTCAACCATGTTGAATTTCAGCCCATAAAAATGCAAGCCCTAAAAATACAATGCATTAAAATGCAATCATGGTTAATGCAATGCCTATTTTTTTTTCAAGTAGTGCAATTCAACAGGCTTTTTATTTCAAAAACATTTGACATTATTTTACTTCCATAGTGACGCCGACTCCGCCCAATTTAGGCTTCAAAAACGCTCTTCAGAAACCTACGGGTGACGTCATGGACACTACGTCCATATTTTTTTACAGTCTATGAGAAAAAACATCTGAAATGTGTGAATGTTCCTGCTTCAGATGCATTGCACCTACATGTTCATCAGCCTTTGTTTTCCCCTCTAATATTATTGTAATACCATGTTTCACAAATCGGCTTCGCACTGTCAAGTTGTCGCTGACTTGAACCTCAACAATCCCTGCCTTTCATGTGTTACTCCTGTGAGGAACTGTTCTGTGAATAGGATGGCGACAAAGCTTTCTTTTTTTTCCATGGGAATGCTTCCCATTGATGTGAATATCCCATCCCCAAAGGCCTGGAACTAATCACACTAACGAGTTCACTAAGGCCACCTTCTGCCAGTGATTGGAATCACAAACACCCACCGAAAAAGAAAAAAAAATAGCAGCCAAAATTCAAAAATAAAATCGCCAACGCTCTCTGTAAAGGCTAATGAGTAATAAAGTGATAAAACACTTAATCACGTCTTTCTATGCAATGTGGGTTTGTAAAAATGTATGAGTGCATATACGCTCATAACGCCTGACCTTAGACACACAGTGGCCCAAAAGCAAATACGCTGGCCAAACTAAGAGTGCTGGGAGTTGAAATTCCACTCGCACGCTGGCCTATGGGCACGGAGGCGGCGCAATGTGGAGGAATTTGAATGTAAATGCCTCTAGAGAGAAGAGCCCCAACGTTGGCATTCAGTTGCTGTCAGGCACAGAGTCTGTGCCAGGCAATCTTCTGAGAGGAGTTGACAATGAGCGCTGTGAGGGAGACGAGGGAACCTAGAGTGTCTGCAAGGTTCTAAAGCTGACACTCATGGTGCACTGTGGGTAGAAGGGCAGACAGGAGAGAACCGAGTACCAAAAGGTGGAGGACAGTCCTGAAGAGCTAATAGAGGGTGTTTGTGTCATCTGAACCACTGCTAAAGATGAACCATTACTAATAGTAAACACATAACTAGAAAGGCCAGAAGTAATGGAATATATCAAATGTTAGCTAACATTTAGTCACAAACACGCACATGTGTTCAGGGTTACCAAGAGTCTGATTTGGAAAATGTTCACAAGGTAAAATGTACACAAGAGTTCAAATTCAGTACACTCCAATTAACCCTTTCATTTGGTTTAGATCAACTTTATTTTTCGATGTTCTCTGTTGTTAATAATAATAACATTATGTTATTATCAATAATATAGTTTCTTATATAAACAAATAATAATAAAAATAATATATATATAAAATAATAAATATTTTATTATTATTATATTATTATTTTCATCATCATCAAGTTCTGTTTAAATCAACTTTATGTTCATATAATAATCTATTATTATATTGATGATAATAATCATTACGGTTGTGGTGTTGTTGTTGTTGTTGTTATTGTTTGTTGTTGTTATATTTATTGATAGTAGAAGTAGGAGTAATAATAATACCAATTATAATAATAATAATAATTATTATTATTATTACTATTATTATTATTATTATTATTATTATTATTATTATGTCAGTACTCTAAAATTGCTCCTTAATTCTGAAATAATATTGCTTACAATATGTATTAAATTATATTAAATGATTATTAAAAATGTACACAACAGTTCAAATTCAGTACACTCCTATTAACCCTCATTTGGTTTAGATCAACTTAATTTTTTATGTTATCTGTTGTTAATAATAACATCAATGTCATCAATTATTATTGTTATTTTAGTATCATCATCAAGTTCTGTTTAAATCAACTTTATGTTCATATAATAACCTATTATTACTGATGATAATAATCATTACTGTTGTTTTGTAATTGGGGAAAAACCTTTACATTCTTGAAAAAAATTAAATATAAAAATATATTTTCCATTTAATACTAATATTACTTATTATACTAATTATTAATACTAATAATTAAAAATATTGTTATCTAAAACAAATAAACAGCATTAAAAATGAATGAATGAATGAATGTTTGACCTTGAAATTCTGTAAGATCTACATGATCTTCCCTAAATCTGAGACTTTTGAGAACATTTCTGAATGCAAACGAGCTCCTCAGTCCATCGCCTCAATGACATCATAACACTCTGATCACTCCGGACTGTGACGTCAGAGGTGATGCACAAGGTCTTACAAAGAGACTGCAAATGATCCAGCAAAACTTACCTCTGCAGTGCTGCTCAAAGGAGCATATACTTCATCACGCACAACTTATCATGTGTAGTGAAATCTTAGGAAAATGTCACTGCATCCATCACAGTACAGCAAATATGTAACGTGTCAGTGCAACAAAAGTTATTGCGTAAACTCTGGCTATATAAACAGCCTCATCTTACATTTCACATTGGAAAATCATGAAATATAATGCATGACTCTCTCATCCACACCCGTCTAACAGCACTGACCTAGATCAAGTGGTATTCACTGGGTATTTTTCTACACCCACACAAAACTGATGCATGAATGATCCGTCTCGTGATATTTAGCTATACGTCTATGCACAATAAGTTGCGTGCGTTTATTACCAGCAGTTTGAATGCATGGTAATATTCTGTTGCATACAATGCACGTTCTGCAAGATTTACTAATTGACGTTAATTGTGGACTGTGAAAATCATAATAGTCTTGATCTACTTGGTAGCATTACTATAGTTAGAAAGGAACTAAGACTAACCTGGCGGAAATTGGATGGTGCTCCGGTACTTGGGACTGGATTTCTTCTGCTCCTCTCCTCACGCGCTGCCAGCAGTCATTTCAAGCGTTGCTTTCGTCAGTGAAGGCTATGCGTGTGTAATCGCGGCGGTCACTGTACCACAGCCTACTGTTGTGTGTGTGTGTGTGTGCGTGCGTGCGTGCGTGCGTGTTTGTGTGTGACCCAGTCAAACAAATATCCCGCATCCGAGGAAACCGCGTTGTTTGTGAAGCGCGAGCTGAAGGCGCGGAAGCTGGACAGCTCCAGTGCTGAATTCTGGAGAGCAACTTTGCTCTGGAAAACGTACAGCTCTTGTAAATAAACACAGCCCTGCTAAAAGTTGTCTGCTGCTTCAGCTGACGAACCCACTAGATTTGCCAGGGTCCAATGTTCTTCGAGCCTCTCTTCATGGAACTTGTTTTCACCCTGCGAAAGGAGACGTTTCATTGGTCTGTTCAAATGACGTTGGCACTGGGAGATGAGAGGAGCCAATGCACGGAATATGGATGCAAAAACTGCTTTAATTAGAGATTAACATATATTACCTTGTTTATTTTGTGGTTGTAATCATTACATTTCTAGCTATATTAAAAATAATCAATACCAAATACCTAGATAACAGGGTGTACAAGCCAATTAATTTAATAATCATGGTCGGTTAATTTAACACACCCAATAGTGCCCATGAATTTGTCTTAAAGGCTAATAGGCTATTTAGCTAAATGTAAACAGTATAACAATTATGTAAAACACAATTCATGACTAAAATAAAAAGGTAAAAGTTAACATACAAAAACATCAAAACATTGTTTTGGTAAACAGATATTGTAAAATATTAATTAAATAAAATTATATAACAAATAAAGGTGTGGCATATATATATATATATATATATATTAATGCAGATTTGAATGCACCAAAATTCCTCGACTGACCAGAATCCAGTTGTCACAATTATGTTCTGTCTTGTCTGCACCTGTTCTTGTTAGTCCCTGATTAGTTCATCTTCATCTTAAGACCTGTGTCTAGTTAGTTCCCTCATTTCATCCTGTGCATTTATACTCCCTGTTCTGTTCAGACCCTTGTCGGTTCTCGTTGATGTTTGATGTGGTTGTTTCTGTTCTGCTTGAATTTAACAAGTGAAGTCTGTGTTTCACTCTCATCTTCGTTGTGTGCTTTCAACAACCACCAGAAAATTACAGAATTCCAGAGAGCTCAAAATTCATAATATTGTATTAAATTAAATGAACGTTTATTTTACAAAACATTTACAAAATTAATTGTCTGATGTTTAAACTTTTGGGCCAGTGGGGCACAGTTAATGTTATGATGATAATAAAAAAAAATAATCAAGATTTTATATACAAATGTACGTATAATTATGTATATAGCAAGGGTGTAATTCATGAGCTGTAACTGGTTACATTTTAATTGCCTTTTATATTTTTGCAGTTTAATAGTCCTCCGGTATGACAATTTCATTTTGATAAGTAATCCATGTCTTTGTTAATAATATGAGGTCATACAATCTGTACATAATTATCTTGAACAAAATTAGGTTGAGGAGTTATCACATGGGTTATCACACAGGTAATAATTATGACCACCAAAAGTTTGTGGGTTACTTTTGAATCGATAAATGTTTCCATACCTTCATGAAGATCTCAAATACCAATGGGAATCTCATTTTAATCCTGCGTAGGCAGTTATGTCCAACACTTCCCAGTATGTGGTCCCAGTGCATGCTGGGTCAAATGGAGACACATACATAATTAATGCTGAGGTAAATGCATATTGAGCAATGGATGCCCTAGGGACCACTATACCTTACTGTCAAAAAGGAAATCAAAGAGAAGATTGTGAGCAAATAAATTAGTCCCTGTAACAAGCCCAAACTCACGTTCAAATGAATATTACGTAATTGATATGTTGAGGCTAATGATGCTAATGATGCTTTATGTGGGGGCATTTCAGCCGAAAATGACATTGTATCTGAGGTCAATTGCTAGGTGTTTTTAATTGAAGGAATATTCTGGGTTCAAAACAAGTTAAGTTCAATCAGCAGCATTTGTGGCATAATGTTGTGGCATAAAAAGTCGAACTCATCAATCATTTTTTAAAGTAAAAGATGAGGTCACAGAATGGAAGTGAATGGGGCAAATTTTTAAAGCATCTAAAAGCAGAAATGGGAAATGTATAATAATTTTAAGCACTTACATTAAATGTTCTTATAAAATGTGTATTATTCAAGATATAAAGTTGTTCTCATTATTTTTATGGTTGTTTAAGGGTTTTACGAGGCACATTGTCATGGCAATGGAATTGGCTAGAACTTTACAGCGAAAATATTTTTTAAACTATAATCTTAATTAGTGTTGGGGGTGACGCATTACAAGTAACGCAAGTTAAAAATCAGATTATTTTTTCAATTAACTAGTAAAGCAATGCTTTTAAATTTACAACAAGACATCTGAGTTACATTTTCAAATAAGTAATGCAAGTGATTTTATTTTCACATTTATTGATTTACCCCTCTCTTGTCCCCATGTTGAGAGAAATTGGGAGTAAATGCAGAGGTACTGTGTGCTGTGTCAACATGATGGTTATTGTAGTTCTAGACTAAATGTGAGCAAGCATTTACTCATCTCACTTTTGGTTTGAAAGGGCATTTACATTTGCCAAAAATATAACTTTTTTTATGAAAAGGGTCACAAACTTCATTGTTTTGTTGTTTTATAATGTTTCCTGGAGTGCACTTGATTTTTACATCAGAAATTGACATAATTTTAAAGGCATTTTTCCTATACCCTGATTTTAGCCCTCTGATTTGAACGCTCAGTTTGATGGGGCGTGTCTGCTGATATGGGGTTAGAATTCGGTCACAATTCTGCGCGCGCAAGATCCATAGACAGTAAAAGAAATGGACACAGCGACCCCGTTGATTTCAACAGAGAGAGTTGAAGCCCAACATAGGCACTTAGTCCAGTCATTTTAAGCCAAAATGGGGGTCAACCTTAAACAAATTGCAACAGAAGCAAACTCAACTGATTTTGTATCCTCAATATGTCCTGAGTAAGGGAAAAAAAGCCCCGAAGAATCCCATTAGGGGAAAGTTTTGAAAAAGACCCAAATATAGCCTATTCATTCGCCTATTCATTATTTTTTCTCACGTGAATAGGGTAAAAATTTTAATCTTCAGATATCACCATGAAAATTACTGAGTTGATTACTTACATCAAGACAAACAAAAAATGTATTACAAGTTTTTTTGAAATTGTTTGTTAACATGGACAAACGGTGCATAATCTAATTACATATGTGGTAATTTGCATAAATACCACAACAAATCTAAACATTGGGTATAGCAGGTGAAAATGTCTTGTTGAATCTTGTTGACATATAACAGTAAAAGACTTAATGTTAAGGTCTGAATGGAACACATTTAGGCTACCCATGATCATTAATACATAGAGGCAGGAAGAAGTACTTTAGAAACCAGCCTTTATTAATTATTATTGCAGAAATGGGGTTTGGGCATTGAGTGCATTGTGTACGTAACTAGATTTTTTGATCCAGACACTTTTTATTTGACCTACCTTTTGTCTTCTGCATTCTCCGAGTCCTTACCCATGTCTCCTGTTCTTCCTTCAGACTCATCCCCCAGAAACAGTCCCACTGACCCAGCCCCAAACCCCATCTAATAATAATTAATAAAGGCTGGTTTCTAAAGTACTTCTTCCTGCCTCTATGTATTAATGTTCTTAGCCTAAATGGATTCCATTCAGACCTTAACATTAAGTCTTTTACTGTTATATGTCAACAAGATTCAACAAGACATTTTCACCTGCTATACCCAATGTTTAGATTTGTTGTGGTATTTGCAAATTAGCACATATGTAATTATATTATGCACCGTTTGTCCATGTTAACAAACAATTTCAAAAAACTTGTAATACATTTTTTGTTTGTCTTGATGTAAGTAATCAACTCAGTAATTTTCATCATGATATTTAAAGGTTAAAAATTTTACCCTATTCACGTGAGATAGAGAATGAACAGGCGTATGAATAGGCTATATTTGGGTCTTTTTCGAAACTTTCCCCTAATGGGATTCTTCGGGGCTTTGTTTTTTCCTTACTCAGGACATATTGAGGATACAAAATCAGTTGAGTTTGCTTCTGTTGCAATTTGTTCAACCTTTTTTCATAAAATGACTGGACTAACTCACTTCCTGATAGCCAAGCGTTCTGCGCAGGCTCAAACTGAGCTTGATGACGTAGATGTCACGTGAGCAACCTGACTGACAGTTGTAAATCTTCTAGTAGCTGTGTGGAGAAAAAGAAAAGAAAAAAGCCAACAAAAAGTTATCACTCTGAATTAACAAAATACCACCTATAACACAATACTTGTCTTGAATGATGATCAGAAGTTTCCAAGGTCGAAGTATCACGGCTCTCCAGAAATAAGGGCTTTGACTAGCAGGCGCAAGCAAGCTAATCTCGAACGGTCAATGACGCATCAGAGTAAAGAGTAAACTCACATTGATGTGTGTGTGTGTGTGTGTGTGCGTGTGTGTGTTTTGGAAATCAAATCGTTTAGTATTGTAAAAACATAATATAATGTTTATTAATATATTACAATACTATTAATAATTATAATAATTAATTTAATATAACATATTACGCTATATAATTACAATATGACATGATAAAAGAAGTGGCTAAAATCGACTTTAAAATAGCCTACTTTAGGATTGTAATCGTTTGAGTAGCCTATCTGCAGTTCTAGTAATTTTAGTTAGTTAGTTTAGTTTATTTTGAACATGTTTATGTATATATCCATTAGATTTAAATATTTGGCTAGTACACACACACACACACACACACACACACACACACATAATACAATCAAAAATAACAGATAAATAAATGCATGTAGGCTACAGCACAATCTTCCAAAATTATTAAAAATGATTCAAATATAGGCACATATGCAAATAATTTTTTCCCTTCTTTTTCGTTTCCTTCTACATCAAACAGAATAATAACCCATCCAAAAAATACTTCTTAGTATGAGCCCAGGAACCATACTATAAAATACTGTCCCCTCGAGTCATTTTCGTATCCATTCAATATTACATGACCATATAATATTCCAATATATAAAGAATTGTGAGCTAGGTGTTAAATCATGTAGTTTTGGCTAATAAATCATGGTCACAAACACTTGAACAAAACCGTTTTTCTCTATTTCACGTTATGTAGGCATTTTGTACATATGGCTTCCGAACGGGATCACATTCATCTTCAAGCGTAGATCTGTAAATAAATAAAGGAACAACGTTAACCGCGATAGACATTGAGATGTTTTTTTTCTTCTTCCATTGCCTGTATAATTTCCTGATAATTAATTTCCCCATCCCCCGTAGGTGTAGTAGTAGATAAATAATTTAAAGTTCGTGGATAAATGTTACTTCATATGTATTCACTTGCCACATATCGAATTATTTCCAATTCCTCAAAAACGTTGTTTAAATATTTTGTCGCGTTGCTTTTATGGACTCTGTCTATCTATGCCATGGGCTGACTTTAGACAGTAAAAGACTGCCTGCGAGACTGTGCGAGCTTCTCCTCCTGTCTATACGGTAATGTATCTATTGTGCGACATAAAGTCGCGTGGTTATGACGCAATTTTTAGCCTATTTTTACAAGAATGGCTTCTACGGGGCCATAACGTAAGATACAAAGTAATGGAGCCTTTTATACATTGTCGTGTTTCTTTAGAAATAAATAATGGACAAATGGAGTCTTTGGACGCCTCAGATGTAAAGTTATTCGCTGTCAAAGTGACGCCAAAATGAATGGGAGTCAATGGGATGCTAACAGCAGGTGATAGCCAGCTACAATGGCGGCCCCCGGAGGCAGCTTCAACTTCCGGCTGATGGATTACCCCCTTGGCAAGATCACATTTTGAGCGCGCAAAAGGGCATTTCGCACGCGCGTGAACTGAGTTTTGCGGAGAAATGTTCGTCTCGCAGATAATAAAATATTTCGAGCGAACGAAAATCAATTTTGCATTTAAAATAAGTATTTGGATGTGCGCAGACGTTCTCTTTCGCATGTGCAAAGTTTCACTTTCTTGCTCCTTTCATACCAGCCATAAGCGCTCTCTAAGCGCAGACGGCTCGCTTGCTCAACACAACCCAGCGTTACAATATGCCATAATTCCAGCCAATCAGAGATGAGGCTGCTAAATTCTGATTGGCTGGCTTGAAAACCAATCACAAGACTCCCTGAATCACCGACTGTGGAAGAGGAAAAATACATGGTGAAAGATGTTTATGTTTAATTTGTTTAATGGATTGAACACTTCAATTTAAGTTCAAGTAAACAAAAACATTCACAGCAGAGATGTTCTGTAAAAACAACTATCATATTAAAAAAAAATACTGTATTTTCTTATATACTATTTTAGGATGGATAGTGTTCACATTGGGATGCAGGCTTGTTCCTCTCACTGCAAAAAAAAAAAAAGAAAAAAAAAAGAAAGACATGTGGGTAACAATGCAAACATATATGCAAATATAACTGTAAGTGAAAATCTTGGGTGTGTGACCCACAAGACTTCTACTATATAATTACTCGCATAATTAGATTTTTATTTTATTTTTTTGCAGTGAGGGGAACAAGCCTGCATCCCAATGTGAACACTATCCATCCTAAAATAGTAGGCTATATAAGAAAATACAATATATATTTTTTAGTATGATAGTTGTTTTTACAGAACATCTCTGCTGTGAATGTTTTTGTTTAAATAATTCCAAGGATATGAAGTAGATTGATTATTACTTTAACGTTATTACATTGCATTTCTACGTTTATTTGATGGCTTTTTTTATTCTGATGTGAGTGATGTACCGTTTTTACACACTTATTTCATTAAAAGGGGAAAAGTCTGTCCATCTTCATTTCTGAAAATATGTAACATTTGAGACCCCAGCTCGGTCACATTCATATATCACTAATGTTAATTACATAACTTCAGAAAGAAGTTAGAACTACCACTTGAGCAGACATGGGCAGTATTTCAATTAAATGTATTTTAAATATGTATTTAATTACTTTAGTGTATTTTGTAATTTGTATTTTGCAGGTGTGGAAAAAATAAAATGTAGTTTGTAACAAAATATTTTGAGGGAGTGTATTTAGAGTATTTCAAATACTTAAATACTTAAGAAAAATCACCATAGTAAATGATTTTGCCATATTTTCGGTCTGATGTGGTGTACTTGTCTGATGTTGGCAATGGCAATGTCCAGGTTAGATGCACGAAAATCACGTGACACCCTGTAGACCGGGCTCCCTCCAAGAAGTGAATGAGTTTTTAACTCTTTAAAACGGCATTAAGGTAAAGTGTTTTGTGACAAATATAAGTCTACACACACACATATTGCACACTGAACGGCATAATAGAAAAAATAATTGTGCCTTATGAGATCAATGCACTGTGTTGTCATTCATAAAAGGACATCATAGGCCCTACCTATTATGAAACAGCGCGTCTGTGTAACTCCACTGAAATCTCCATGCTAAGCAAGCGTTCACAATATAACATCCATCTGCAGTTTTTACACGTTTTTAAACGTATTACATATGAGAAATATTGATATTGATTTTGTATAAAATAATCATCAATCCTACTGTTTTTCAGTAATTGCGCACGCAGCGCGATTCTACTATGGAAAAAGCATACGCGGTCAGGGCAGTTAGAGTCTCGTGTGTAAAACAAATCCACACATATTATGATTAATATGATTAATCATATATATTATGATTAAAATGGAATTTTGATTTTGTGACAAATTCTCGGTCTGTTATTTTTACACAAAAATCGCTGCAAAAGATGCTTTCCAACAGGTTTTATCGTAGTTTTTGTCCAACTCCATTGACTTGTATTGGATGTTCTGTGCGGTAACGATATTACTCCGCCGCCGGAGATGGAAATGGGGTTGTTTGTATTCTTTCTGTAGTCTTCCAGTCGCGGTATCGTAGGCTACGCTATCCAAAC
This sequence comes from Gila robusta, assembly GCA_030770095.1. Classification (NCBI taxonomy): domain Eukaryota; kingdom Metazoa; phylum Chordata; class Actinopteri; order Cypriniformes; family Leuciscidae; genus Gila; species Gila robusta. The sequence goes on along the minus strand of JAVALU010002596.1, from coordinate 38,455 downwards.
ATTGGCAAAGGTGCATTATCGCCACCAACTGGGCTGGAGTGTCTATTATTCAAGCTCTCAACGGAAGAATGTCCGGTTGTGAGGCGTTTGGAAAAATAGGTCCACAGTTTTACAACGAATGGTAAAACACCTGTGGGAAAGCATCTTTTGCAGCGACTTTTGTGTGAGCATATCAGTGAACACCCCAGACCACTCGGTGAGTTTCACGTCTTTGTAAACTAAAGTTTAATGCGTTTTATGAATGATTCTTCCAGTGCCCCTATGAAACCATTGTGGGTGGGGGGGGTGCTAACACAGAAACCGAAAATTCTCGGGACAGCAGCATGTGTCCAAATTTCAATCTTAACCGTTCTATTTCATCAGAAACGATCTTAAAACAGGGCTTTAAGTGTAAAATACCGAACTTGTCCTTTAAGGCACGAGTAGAGTAACGGTGATAATATGGCTACGTAGCCTACGTCAAACACGTTTTGCTATTAAGGGCAGCCTACCACACCATTGATGTGAACTTAGCTATACATGCCATTTACGTCAGAGGGAGCTATTTCAGGCCCTGTAGAGATTTAGTGAAATGCCCATACTTTTTTATTTTGCTACTTCGTCATTTTGAATTTACACATTTCTCATATTTGTGTTATTGCTACTATTTGTGTTATTGACCTTTCAGTAATAAAAAAAAAAGACTTTTATTATTGATTATTGTGGGAGTATTTTTGTATTTTCAAAATACTAATTACTTGTATTTTATTTAAATACATTTTTCACATCAGTATTTTGTATTTTATTTTGTTACATTTCATGAGCCAGTATTTGTATTTTGTAACAAAATAGTTTTTGATGTATTTGTGCCCACCTCTGCACTTGAGGTGTAGCAAACACTGGGACATGCCATTATGTACAGTTATAGTACGATTTGATTTTGATTAAAAATAAACTAAAAAAAATTAGCTTAAATATAAGCTAAAAAATAAACTGTGGTCGTCGAGTGGTAGACATTTGAACTTAAATTGAAGTGTTCAAGCCATTAAACAAATTAAACAAACATCTTCCACCATGTATTTTTCCTCTTCCACAGTCAGTGATCCAGGGAGTCTTGTGATTGGTTGTCAAGCTAGCCAATCAGAATTTAGCAGCCTCATTTCTGATTGGCTGGAATTATGGCATATTATAACGCTGGTTTGTGTTGAGCAAGCGAGCCGTCTGCGCTTAGAGAGCGCTTATGGCTGGTATGAAAGGAGCATAGAAAGTGAAACTTTGCACATGCGAAAGAGAACGTCTGCGCACATCCAAATACTTATTTTAAATGCAAAATTGATTTTCGTTCGCTCGAAATATTTTATTATCTGCGAGACAAACATTTCTCCGCAAAACTCAGTTCACGCGCGTGCGAAATGCCCTTTTGCGCGCTCAAAATGTGATCTTGCGCGCCCAGAATTGTGACCGAAATCTAATCCCATATGCTGAGAGACTTCAGTGTAAACGCACTGCTGTGATTGGCTAACATCTTTGCATATGAAATGGCTAGTATTACATGTGGAACTTTCTCGAAACTTTTAGCACGTTTTTACTATTACAGCTCTCAAGGTTAACTAATCGTGAAAAGTGTTGATTATGGTATTATATTTAGATCTATAGCATTATGTTTAGATATATGCATGAATGCACATGAAAGGTTGCAATATTGTAGCAGATCACAGACATGTTTAGCGCATGAATTCAGTGATCTCATCATTTCAACTCGATTTCTGCACTCTCACGAATGCTTTCATCATAACTAACAGTGCAAACACGATGTAGCCTAAATAAAGATTTGTTGATTAAAACGGGAGTTTTGGCGAGAGTCCAGAACTCAGTTACTTATAAACTTGCGCTGTTTGATTGACAGCTCCAGTGATTGTAAAGAGAGCGTTTTTGATTGCTTTCTATATATAATTTAATCACAGTTTAAATAATAGATTATTTTCATCCTACTAAGAGAAACAATGTGAAGTTGAGTTGACTGTTAAGTCACTGATTTGATTTACTGACACATAAACAGCAATAGGCTACAGTCCAGTGGTTCCTCAAACCTATCCTGGAGTACCACCAGACCTGCACATTTTTTATGTCTTCCTCATCTATCACACCTGATTCAACTCATGAGCTCATTAGTAGATACTGCACGACCTGAAATGGGTGTCAGATATAGGAAGACATACAAAATGTGCAGGGCTGGTGGTACTCCAGGACAGGTTTGAGAACCACTGGACACAATTTTGAGACAAAGAACATCTGACTGTACATGAATCATTACATATCAGAAATCACTGGTCACGGATCAGGCATTAGAATTAACAGTTACTTATATGTTATCGCATTACTGTCGAGTTCATATCGTAAAAGTCTGTTTGCAAAGCCTGTGCCGAAATTGTGACTGATTTACCAAAGAATCCACAGGGAAATGTACCGAATACAAATAAATAATGCTCAACTGAGACATTCACATTGTTACATTTAAATAATGACATTCCAAGCATTAGGATCCTTTGGTCTCAAAAGTAATGCAATTGGTTACTTTTTATGGAGAAACGCATTAAAAGTGTATAAAAGTGTAAAACACTGATCTTAACACACATTTTAATGTTTACAAATTGACCCCATTTATTTATATTGTGAATGCCTCACTGTAACCCAGATTTTAGCTTTTTTTAAAGAAAAGGAAGGAAAAGTGGGAATTAATTTTTGTTGTCATCAACATTATGACAAAAGTGTTATTGATTGGTCTTAAAACTTGTACTGAACCCAGAATATTGCTTTAAAATATTAATCTGCATCTATGATAGCACAGCTTGTATATTTTAGTCGAAAGTTACTGTTTTTTGTCATGGTAAGTGTATAAATGTGATAATGTCGTCTTTGTATTTACTTCATTTTAAAACATGACACAAGATCAACAGCTGGTTATAGTCCAGGTTATGTTTTTGTTTTGTCTGGTGGCAAAATGCTACATCTTTGTCAAGTTCATATAAGGTGAAAACATGCCATAAATAAGGGCAGCCAAACTTCAGTCTTTCAACAAGTGCTTCATGGGCCCTTTAATATAGACAAATGTTCCTGACAAAAACACAGGCACAGTGGAGCCAGACGCGGTGCTTTCACAACGAATCGCAGGGAAGACAGCATTTGCACTAGCTCCATCACCATTAGCAGCCCATCCACAGCGTGATCTCTCGGCCATTAGTGTTCATTTGGCGGGACTCTGGGGAGGAGCTCACCATCAGGCTCTCTGCTAACAACCAGATGAATGAGAATGCAGCGCCAACAGATATTAGTAATGGAGACTTCTCTTTTGTTGCCATTTGTTGAGGACTGTATATGCCATGGTTCTGACCCAAAAGATAAATATGACACTGTGGTGTTCTAGCCACTGTTATAAACATTCATTTGCATCACTATGAACATATATGTCTGTAAAAGCTTTTTTCTCTCTCTCTCTCTAATTCAGAATAAATCTCCATTATCTTCTATCAATTTTAAAAACAACCAGTATGACTTTTTTTCTGATCCTTAACTATAAAACCTACATGTAAATGTCATTTTTGATCAAAATGTAATGTCAAATTCATGATCTATACTTAGAAAGTTCACACACAATTTAAATAATCTATCACCATTTACTGATCCTTGTTCTCCTGGTCTGAAGTTTTTTGAAAGAAATGTGTACTTCTATTCAGCATGGATGCATTAAATTGATCAAACGTGTCAGTAAAGACATTTATATTAGAATTATTTCTGAACTGACTGTGGTTCTTTGTATGTATGTGTGCCATCTGCATAATATGAAGGAAAGTGAAGTTTTACCTTTTGGATTTAAATTTTGAATGTCAGTTTTCACTGTATGGCTAATTCTACATGCAAAATTAAGATATTGATGTTTAAATCTGCCCTACACAATACCACGAAACATAAATATTTTCAGACAAAATACCACATTATGCATTCATAATCTATATAGTATATTTGTGCAGTTATCACTTCTAGACCCTCAGGCTCTACGAATAGACTACAGGTGATCCATCTTGAAATACTATAATTACTACATAAGGGGATTTGTTTTCAGTTTTTAATACTGAAAGTACAGACCAAAACCTCTTAACACCTAACAGCAAGCGAATGAATGGGTTAAGGCTATTTCAGTTCACTGCTCCATGCATTTATCGATTTCAAGAAGTGACGTCATGGATGCTGTCTGTGATTATGGTGAATTGTGACTAACACAAAGCTTTGGCAGAAATAAAGTAACAGAGAACAGAACAGTTTTGCTCGTGTGGTTGCACTTTATTTATCCTATTTTTATTTTTTAGGTGTCAGCTGTGCCAAAACTGCCTTGCATTAATTTATCTCCTGCTGTAATGGTTTTAGTCTACCGCCACAAGGAAAGCAGGGCAAAACTGTAACGAAAAATGAATGAATTCAGATCTGGCACACTGTGAGGCACTGCTGAAAAAAAGAGCATGATTTTGATGCCAAGTTTGTTGCCTAGCATCTCTCTCTCTCTCTCTCTCTCTCTCTCTCTCTCTCTCTCTCTCTCTCTCTCTCTCTCTCTCTCTCTCTCTCTCTTCCTGAGTTTAATTCTGTCCCATTTGTGAAAATAAAATAGAAAAAAAAGTTTTACCTAGAAATTCCCTTCTAGGTAAAACTTACACGTCATTGATGTACTTTTGCATTATTCGCATACAGGTGACAACGTTGTCCGAAACGACCCCTGTTCACACAGATCTGCGAAAATGACTAAAAACACTGTATTATTAATGCCAGACCAGTAGTTGGCGATGTCACGCCATGCTCATGATGCCAAATTTTTGTAGATTACACAGAGATGATATTGTTTTCAAAAACTTTGAAATCCGTTTCCAAAAGATTGCGTTTTCAGTCTCTCAAAACGCAGTTGTCGTTGTCAAGTCTGCCAGCCGGAGTGCCTATTATAGCCAACAGAGGGCACTCCATACGCCTTTATTTTCTCATCATGGACTACATTTCCTATATTTCTAGGACTCATTATTCTTGATAACTTTCAGCTGTTTCTCATTACCGTTGTTGACTCGGCCTATATGTGTATTCACTCTTTCATTGCGAAGTCTTGTAGGTGTCATTGCTCTCTGGTTTTCTAATGACTTTCTGCCTGGTTTCCTGGATATCCCTGTGATTTCTTCCCTGTTGCCTTTTTGGATTATGTGCCCTGTGTTTTGAGCTATGCCTGTTTTATGGATTGCTCTAATAAAACTGCATTTGGATCTTCAACCTATGTGTATCAGAGCAGTTTTGTGACAGATGTGTAAATGAATGGCCAAAATGCTTTTTAGTTGAAAACTTTGTTGTGTAAATGTCTCCTAAAACTCATTTCTCATGCTGTCCTTTCTGGGAGATCCAAGTTAATATGGTAAAAAGTGACATTGCCAACTATTGGCCTGGCATAGCCTGGCCAACTACTGGCCACACATTGAGGACGCAGTGAGTTGAATATTAATCTTTCCAAAACAAACACTATGACAAGCTGGTAGCTGGTTTGAGTTGGTTTGTGACCAGCTAGAAACCAGCTAGATAGCAGCTACCATCAGGATTTAATGTCACGCGTTAATATTCAACTCACTGCATCCTCAGTGTGTGGCTTCTACCAAAACAAGTCCAATTAAAATGCTCAAAATGCCATTTCAAGTTCTACTGCAAAAAAAAAAAAAAAAAATTGTTTTTGAGTAAACTAAACTTAATTTGCTGTGTTTATCCAAATGAATATTTGAACTGACAAAATGAAAAAAATAAAAAAAGTTATCTCAACTTTTGGGAGTAAGTAAAACTCAATATATAATATATATATATATATATATATATATATATATATATATATATATATATATATATATATATAACATTAATATAATGAGTTTTAAAGATGTAACGGGCTGTGCAGTTTCCCTGCATTTTCAGAAGCTGGATATGCCTTCCTGCTTGGCCTAATCGAATGGCTTCATAATTGTATTACGGCAGCAATGTTGAAATTTGATAGAGTCAATGGCAATATTTCCTCCTTTTCCTCTTCATCCTGATTCCTGCCACAGCAGTCCAGTAGTGCAAAAACCTCTTGTGAGGAGACGCTTTGTGAGGCCACATAATTCAGAGGTACGCTGTTTTGACCAGAGACATTAAGACTTAATCAGATGAATATTAGATCATGATTATGATCTTGTCATTATCAGCAGATATTTCCACTAGGCAGGGCAAGAAAACATTTGTTTATATAGGAGACCGAAATGTGACAATAACCCTTAATCAGTATGATTAAGAATTTAAAAAAATTAAATGATGAATAATATGATTTAGTAATATGGTGATTAATTCCTAAGCCAAAAACTAAGATTAAAAATTGTGTTTCAATTTCAAGATGCTATACTGTCTGAGAAAACCTTACCGTCACTTGCCACCAGCCGTTTTAGTCTCTAATATCATGGCAACATATTATGCTATCATGTTACTAAAGGAAGTTTTCCAACAGATAATTCAAAGACTGTCTTGGGAAAGAAAAAACAAAGTTGTTCCGCGAGTGGGCGTTTGTCAGTGACTCATTGCACAGATAACAACCAGAAAACCTTTAAGATTTATTTATTTATTTGAATATGCTGTTGAGTTCATGTTTACAAGGAATTGTGTGGCACATTATTTTCCTCAGAGTAATTGGGGGCAGATGGTTATATATCAGTTATGAGTCCAGTCTCTAATTAAGACCTTCCCATAAGGTTTATAATTATAAGATATGTTTATAAGACTTCATGGTACTGATTCATTCAAAAGGTGTAAAATGACAACAAATATCATCGTTGACCCATTTCCTTGAGCTGCTAGACTACCCCATGTGTGTTTCCCCCTCAGTTCAATCTGGCAAAGTGTTTTATTTGCACCTCTGGAGGTGGAAAGCTGTTTATAAACTCTCCGGCACAACTGCCTCCATCTGCCTCTCCCCGACCGTCCGCTATAGATCAAACCCAATGGATCTGTCTGCAGTGATTTGATTGGAATGGTGACATAAGCTGGATTTGGGAATGTATGACCTTGACTGAATTTTATGCAGAGCTTAAATGCAAGACAGTTTGGCAAGATGACCTGACATTCATCCAGTGTGGAGCACAGATATCCATTAGAGGTGTTAGAAAGGATGGCAGGCTGAGTCTCTGACAGCAGCCCGGTCAGTTCCCATCTTTAATTAAATGTGATGGCCAGTGCTAGAACACGGAGCACCATATTTATTTTAGTTTAAATCCAAAAGACACAAAAACCATACAAGGTAAAAAAATAAAAAAATACAAAACAAATAATGGGTTTAAAAAAGTCAGGTACATATAAAAAATATTCATAATCAAGATATACATACAGTATATATATTAAACTAGGAGTTAAATTAGGATTTAAATACAATAAAAGCAAAAGAAAGAGAGTCTAAAAGAAATAATATAACTGGGTTAAAAATAATGGACAAATTTACAGCTAGCAAAATACAGCTTGCATGAGACAGTTAACATTACCAAGCCTCTCCAAAGCATTTGCAAGGCTATTTATGACAGAATCAATAAAAGCTAATATGGAAATATAATTGTTCAATTTTGGTGTTCTCTGCAAATTGATTTTAATCATTAGGGACAGCAAATTTTAAAGCAGAACAGCCAGAATGTTTTTATTTAAGATGGATTCAAAAGGATCTAATGATGCATATTTGATATATATTGGTATATATTACTGCACATACTATACACAAAAATAATGAATGGTCCAAACAAGTCTTGGATGTCTCCACATTTTCACAGAAGATGGTCTTGGTGATGTTGGGGGTGTATCAAAGCATTTGTGCAGGATTTTAGATTTATGCCTCGGGCTCACACTACTTCAAAAATTGTCATGCTCTGGATGTTTTCACAATCCATACCTAGAAGCAGATGTGTGGTTTTCGGCTCATATTTAAATCCATGGGCTTTTAAATGTATTTTTGGTTTCACTCACTGCCTCTGAAATCAGATATGTGAGAGTGGGCAGTGGGTAAGATGTGCCAGCTGTGTCGGCCCCCTTAATGTAGCAAACTGCATAATTTTTGTCACATCACCATACTATTTTTTTTTCTTTTTTGTTAATTGGAGAAGGTCTAAAAATATATCATGTTAAATTGCTAATCTATAAAGCCATGAATTACATAGTTGAAGATTAGCCATGAAATATTAAAGGATATGGGATAAATCAAGTCAGATGATTTTGGGTAAACAGTGTCATTAGCTCAAATAGCTAATTTTTTTGTAAAGACCACATGAACTAAATTAAAATAATAAATCTTTGAAAGAATTCATACTTTTGATATATAAACATGTGAAATATTTTACGCGTTTCTGACACGCGTTGTAATTAGTAGTCCATCTGACCAATCAGAGCAGACTAGACCAATCACAACAGACTGGGTCGTCTGACCAATCTGGGCAGAGTTGACCAATCACAACAGACTGGACCTTCTGACCAATCAGAGCAGAGTAGACCAATCACAACATACTGGGTCATCTGACCAATCAGGGCAGAGTTGACCAATCACAACAGACTGGCCCTTCTAACCAATCACAACAGACTGGACCTTCTGACCAATCAGAGCAGAGTAGACCAATCACAACAGACTGGCCCTTCTAACCAATCACAACAGACTGGACCTTCTGACCAATCAGAGCAGAGTAGACCAATCACAACAGACTGGGTCGTCTGACCAATCAGGGCAGAGTTGACCAATCACAACAGATTGGACCTTCTGACCAATCACAACAGACTGGACCTTCTGACCAATCAGAGCAGAGTAGACCAATCACAACAGACTGGGTCATCTGACCAATCAGAGCAGAGTAGACCAATCACAACAGACTGGTCATCTGACCAATCAGAGCAGAGTAGACCAATCACAACAGACTGGGTCATCTGACCAATCAGAGCAGAGTAGACCAATCACAACAGACTGGGTCATCTGACCAATCAGGGCAGAGTTGACCAATCACAACAGACTGGACCTTCTGACCAATCAGAGCATAGTAGACCAATCACAACAGACTGGGTCGTCTGACCAATCAGGGCAGAGTTGACCAATCATAACAGCAAAGAGTATAGAAGAACAAGAGGCGAAACTCAATAGAACGTTCCATTGCAACAAAAGCGCCCAGCAGCAGCGCTACGCTTCCGCCATTTTGGGGTGAAAGCAACTCGGCAGTCCACTAGTGTTGATGTGTCGTTCACGAACGAGCCGCTCTAAAAGCCGATTCTTTGAAAAGAGCCGGACTTCCCATCACTATCCACTAGCTTTTTGCTGTCGCTATGGCAATATCAGCTGCTTTGTAATTTTTTTTTTTTTAAGTAGCTACATTAAAGATCAAATCCAAACTGAATGATGACAACACAGAATACAATCACTAGACTAGAGATCATCAAATCTCTTTTAACAGTTTATTTCACAGACTTAGACAAATGTTCTACTTTTTTCCCCACAAAACCTTTAGTATTAGCATTACAAACATTGAATTAATACCAACATATAAAATGAAGTAAAGGACATGCTATATCAGATACTTGGAATGTTGGACAATAAATATATATAACAGCAATAGAATAGCTTTACAGTCAACTGTTTTTTTTTTGTTGTTTTTTTTGTTTTGTTTTTGCAGTACTATCTTTGCATAATTTTTGTCACATCACCATACTATTTTTTTTTTCTTTTTTGTTAATTGGAGAAGGTCTAAAAATATATCATGTTAAATTGCTAATCTATAAAGCCATGAATTACATAGTTGAAGATTAGCCATGAAATATTAAAGGATATGGGATAAATCAAGTCAGATGATTTTGGGTAAACAGTGTCATTAGCTCAAATAGCTAATTTTTTTGTAAAGACCACATGAACTAAATTAAAATAATAAATCTTTGAAAGAATTCATACTTTTGATATATAAACATGTGAAATATTTTACGCGTTTCTGACACGCGTTGTAATTAGTAGTCCATCTGACCAATCAGAGCAGACTAGACCAATCACAACAGACTGGGTCGTCTGACCAATCTGGGCAGAGTTGACCAATCACAACAGACTGGACCTTCTGACCAATCAGAGCAGAGTAGACCAATCACAACATACTGGGTCATCTGACCAATCAGGGCAGAGTTGACCAATCACAACAGACTGGCCCTTCTAACCAATCACAACAGACTGGACCTTCTGACCAATCAGAGCAGAGTAGACCAATCACAACAGACTGGCCCTTCTAACCAATCACAACAGACTGGACCTTCTGACCAATCAGAGCAGAGTAGACCAATCACAACAGACTGGGTCGTCTGACCAATCAGGGCAGAGTTGACCAATCACAACAGATTGGACCTTCTGACCAATCACAACAGACTGGACCTTCTGACCAATCAGAGCAGAGTAGACCAATCACAACAGACTGGGTCATCTGACCAATCAGAGCAGAGTAGACCAATCACAACAGACTGGGTCATCTGACCAATCAGGGCAGAGTTGACCAATCACAACAGACTGGACCTTCTGACCAATCAGAGCATAGTAGACCAATCACAACAGACTGGGTCGTCTGACCAATCAGGGCAGAGTTGACCAATCATAACAGCAAAGAGTATAGAAGAACAAGAGGCGAAACTCAATAGAACGTTCCATTGCAACAAAAGCGCCCAGCAGCAGCGCTACGCTTCCGCCATTTTGGGGTGAAAGCAACTCGGCAGTCCACTAGTGTTGATGTGTCGTTCACGAACGAGCCGCTCTAAAAGCCGATTCTTTGAAAAGAGCCGGACTTCCCATCACTATCCACTAGCTTTTTGCTGTCGCTATGGCAATATCAGCTGCTTTGTAATTTTTTTTTTTTTAAGTAGCTACATTAAAGATCAAATCCAAACTGAATGATGACAACACAGAATACAATCACTAGACTAGAGATCATCAAATCTCTTTTAACAGTTTATTTCACAGACTTAGACAAATGTTCTACTTTTTTCCCCACAAAACCTTTAGTATTAGCATTACAAACATTGAATTAATACCAACATATAAAATGAAGTAAAGGACATGCTATATCAGATAATTGGAATGTTGGACAATAAATATATATAACAGCAATAGAATAGCTTTACAGTCAACTGTTTTTTTTTTGTTTTTTTTTGCAGTACTATCTTATATTAATGACCGTTAAAGCAAGACTATGTAAACAAAAAAACACAGCCACTGTCCATCATGTTCATAAGATCATCATGTTTGTAGCATGATCCAGGGGATTAAAACGTACAAAATATATTTCAGGCCTAGTGGAGTCGGTAACTAATAATAGTAGTAAATGTGTAAAGTTGCATAAAATGGAAATACTCAATAAAGCAAGAAAAAACTACCTCAAAAAACTGTTATCTGTGCTGTTGTCCAGTGACTCCAGTTGGAATTTTCACCCCAAAATGGCGACCACACTACCGAAGCGCCACCTAGTGGCTGTTACCAAAAAAGCATCAGAGTTTCGCCTCTTGTTCTTCTATACTCTTTGATAACAGACTGGACCTTCTGACCAATCACAACAGACTGGACCTTCTGACCAATCAGAGCAGAGTAGACCAATCACAACAGACTGGTCATCTGACTAGTCAGAGCAGAGTAGACGAATCACAACAGACTGGATCATCTGACCAATCAGAGCAGAGTAGACCAATCACAACAGACTGAGTCATCTGACCAATCAGAGCAGAGTAGACCAATCACAACAGACAGAGTAGGCTCTCAGAAAGGAGGAGTTTCAAACTGTTTTCAGACTCTTTGAGAAATTAGGTGATTTACAATGGATTCATGTAAACCTACAGTATTTATAGGAGACCACAAAAAAAAATTAGGAACCTTTAATATAGCATAATACAGGTCCTTCTCAAAAAATTAGCATATTGTGATAAAGTTCATTATTTTCCATAATGTAATGATAAAAATTAAACTTTCATATATTTTAGATTCATTGCACACCAACTGAAATATTTCAGGTCTTTTATTGTTTTAATACTGATGATTTTGGCATACAGCTCATGAAAACCCAAAATTCCTATCTCAAAAAATTAGCATATTTCATCCGACCAATAAAAGAAGTGTTTTTAATACAAAAAAAGTCAACCTTCAAATAATTATGTTCAGTTATGCACTCAATACTTGGTCAGGAATCCTTTTGCAGAAATGACTGCTTCAATGCGGCGTGGCATGGAGGCAATCAGCCTGTGGCACTGCTGAGGTGTAAAGGAGGCCCAGGATGCTTCGATAGCGGCCTTAAGCTCATCCAGAGTGTTGGGTCTTGCGTCTCTCAACTTTCTCTTCACAATATCCCACAGATTCTCTATGGGGTTCAGGTCAGGAGAGTTGGCAGGCCAATTGAGCACAGTAATACCATGGTCAGTAAACCATTTACCAGTGGTTTTGGCACTGTGAGCAGGTGCCAGGTCGTGCTGAAAAATGAAATCTTCATCTCCATAAAGCTTTTCAGCAGATGGAAGCATGAAGTGCTCCAAAATCTCCTGATAGCTAGCTGCATTGACCCTGCCCTTGATAAAACACAGTGGACCAACACCAGCAGCTGACATGGCACCGCAGACCATCACTGACTGTGGGTACTTGACACTGGACTTCAGGCATTTTGGCATTTCTTTCTCCCCAGTCTTCCTCCAGACTCTGGCACCTTGATTTCTGAATGACATGCAAAATTTGCTTTCATCCGAAAAAAGTACTTTGGACCACTGAGCAACAGTCCAGTGCTGCTTCTCTGTAGCCCAGGTCAGGCACTTCTGCCGCTGTTTCTGGTTCAAAAGTGGCTTGACCTGGGGAATGCAGCACCTGTAGCCCATTTCCTGCACATGCCTGTGCACGGTGGCTCTGGATGTTTCTACTCCAGACTCAGTCCACTGCTTCCGCAGGTCCCCCAAGGTCTGGAATCGGTCCTTCTCCACAATCTTCCTCAGGGTCCGGTCACCTCTTCTCGTTGTGCAGCGTTTTTTGCCACACTTTTTCCTTCCCACAGACTTCCCACTGAGGTGCCTTGATACAGCACTCTGGGAACAGCCTATTTGTTCAGAAATTTCTTTCTGTGTCTTACCCTCTTGCTTGAGGGTGTCAATGATGGCCTTCTGGACAGCAGTCAGGTCGGCAGTCTTACCCATGATTGCGGTTTTGAGTAATGAAACAGGCTGGGAGTTTTTAAAAGCCTCAGGAATCTTTTGCAGGTGTTTAGAGTTAATTAGTTGATTCAGATGATTAGGTTAATATCTCGTTTAGAGAACCTTTTCATGATATGCTAATTTTTTGAGATAGGAATTTTGGGTTTTCATGAGCTGTATGCCAAAATCATCAGTATTAAAACAATAAAAGACCTGAAATATTTCAGTTGGTGTGCAATGAATCTAAAATATATGAAAGTTAAATTTTTATCATTACATTATGGAAAATAATGAACTTTATCACAATATGCCAATTTTTTGAGAAGGACCTGTATATGGGCACTTTAAAGCGAGCTGAAGGTGGTTTTAACCAGCATGCCCTGAAAGGTGTCTCTTAGCGGCACAGGATGAGGAGACTGAAAACTAGACACTGTCATAACCTACTTGTGCAGCCCGGGCCTCTGAAGACTCGCATGTGCTGATTAATTAGAAATGAACTGACAACGAAGACAAATCCACTCTCCTCCATGCAGGCCTGAGGAAGGGCTCTCGCTTTTCTGTGTCTGAATGGAAATGAGGCTTGTACATAAATCAAAACTCAATCAACATTTTAATCTCAGGGAAATATGATTTTTTAAACACCCCTCAATAATGCTAAGGTGCCTTTCTCATCCTTTTAGGTATTTTGCATAAAAATTATGCCATCTACATCTTTAATTTATCATGACAGCACTTCACAAAGCTTACAGTTTTATAACAAGAGGTGCTCTTAAAACTTTAAGTGCATAATGGAGTGAAATGCAAGGGGGGGGGGAGAAGGGAAAGAGAAATGAGGAGAGACATCAACAATCATAAGCTGACATCAATACCTCATACAGTTTACTGTAAGACACTTCCCTATCATACTTCGACTAAAAGCATATCTGTAATACTCATATTAAGAGCTTCCTTTCAACCCTATTAGACTACTTACCTAACACAGCATAGCCATACTATAAAAACAAGAGACTGCCACTACCCGGCTATCCTTAGTCTTTATCAGCAACGCAATGACTGATGACTTTGTATATACGCCTACATACATCACAGTAACTATTAAGATGTGTTATTACATATTCATCCTATTATAAATCATGCTTTTCAAAAGGTCACTGAGAAAACTTCCTCTGTTTTCCATATAAGTGGAAAATACCTGACGGTGCACGGTCGGTAAAAACTGCATCTACACTACTGGACCGAACGAGCGGAAAATACACAATTAAGCTGATCTGATTTCCACCTTCGCACATCCTCAACAATTAGGCTCCACAGCGGATGTCCCCGGAGATGACTCCATGCTATTGCAGTCATCATATACTTCACTGTGGCAAACTGACGGGAAGCTGGAAAAACACTGAACGGATTGAGTTTTAACGGCACATTATAACAGTACTGGAGGCAGATATGTTGTGATGGAGGTAATCAGACACGCTTTAGTGCTTGAGACGTGCTGAAACAACACATATAATAAATAGTGAGACAGCAAACCTGTGGTGCACTTCAGTTGGAATGACTATATATTATTCATTAGTTTTGTTCATGAATGAGACTTGGGTGCATTTCTATTGAGTTTGGCCAATTATGGCAGCCAATTATGAGTGCTAATAGGTTACTCCCCCGACAAACGTTAAAAAATATGGAATAATATAATGAGAATGACTTTGAGGGGAAGAAGTTCAAGTAGCTAAACTAAACATGGAGGTGTACATTTGGTGGAATCTTGAAGACCCTGTGAAATCCCTTTGTGTGCTGGTTTATCCTGTGTTGATGAATTTACTAGAGAGTGCAATAGCGCTTGTCCACTTTTTCTGTGGCCTTAGGACCAGATTTACTAAGCAGGGCAAATTAGTGTGAGAGTACAATTCCAAAAAAGCACCGATGGGAGTGGAAAGTTCTGAAATTTAAGAACACAGACACAGCCGGATATTTTCCATAATGACCAACACAATCTATAAAGAGCAGCGCAAACTTGCGTCTGGTTTAAGACATGCCTTTTTGGGGCGGTAAATAATGGTGCAAATACCAGTATATTGACTACCGCAAACCTAAGTAAATCACCTTGATTCATGATTCATTTAAATACTCTCCCAGGTTTAATTCTCCTATTAAAAAATTTGCGCCTGAAAGGGAAACTCCTACAAATGGATATGCAAAAAAGTTGGTAGCAAAGATAACTCTGTTCATGCCTTTTTAGCGCTAATTTTTCACTGCGTGTCTTTAGTAAATCCTGAAATTATTTTTTTTTAAGCCAAAAGAGGGCATAAGCTATTAGTAAATCTGGCCCTTACACTGTAAAAAATCAAATGATCAATAAGTTATGACAACATGTGTTTTTACATTGCTTTAACTAATAAGTAGGGGGCTTAAAGGGTAACTAAACCCCTGGTCAGAGCCTGACTCCACCCACTGGCAATATTTGAAAAATGCTGGGAAAGTGGGCAGAGCCCAGCGGGGGGGTTGTTGTTGGGGGGGGGGGGGGGGGGGGCGTGCACCAGAGACACATTTTTCTGTAGGCAAGGGCGTGGTTACCTGACGTCAGAGGGTACCACAACTTCCAATAGGAAAATTCAACTGCAGTAGCCACCATTCAACCTGAAGAGGGCAGCACTCAGACGTTTTTACACCATATATTGTAGAATTAAAACACTTTAAACCCAAATGTCAAAAAATGTACTCGAATCAATGAACAGCATTTATAAAGCTCTATTCTTACAGATCATTAACTAAAAAAAGTTGTTTTAGTGTTTAGTTACCCTTTAATAAGTTAAGCAATTTTCAACTTTTTTATAAGTTACACAAGATTCAACTCTTTTTTAAAATCAGTTTAATGTAATTTAAGTTGAAACGACTTAAACATCCAAGTTGGTTGTACTTAAAAATTTAAGGCAGCAACTTCAATAACGAACAAGAACCAAACCAACCAGCTACAAGGTGAATAACAACATTACTTTTATTAGAAGCAAAACAAATATTTTAAAATTAGATTAAAAGGTACAAGACTGCATTCTTAAAGGCTTTATTGAAGGAAAGAACTACAATCCCATTAAGCATTGCGAATGACATAATTGAATAAAAAATCTGGTGAAATATAAAACTATTGACTTAAAGATGCAAAATATGCATATGCACATAAAAATATTTAAGTAGTTTAAGAGCATAAAGGGAGACTGACTTAATAACGTCATTCGCACTGGTGCTAATGCTAAAGAGTTCTTCTAGTGCAATTTGATTGCTGCAATGCTCTAATTGGTGGAGATTTCTCTGCAGAATCATGGGTAATGTAGTTTTTCACTAGGAATTCTGCTGTTAAACAATTATTTAACAAATGAGTTGAAATAATAGATGGCTTCAACAAAAGCATAAACCATTGCTTAACAACCGCTTATCTCACAGATCTATCTTTTATAAAGGATTATAAGTTATGTTGTAATTCTAGAAAGCATTTGATTAGAAAAAAAAAGTAAATGTATAATGAGTCATTAATATTTTGGTCCATTAAGAGGAAGTCTGTTCATTTTTAAATTTGTAATTCCACTAAAGTTAAATATGCATGTCAAAATTAAAAGCATTAAATGTTGTCAAAATTAACTAACATATAGATGACCTCTAACACACACAAATTAAAAGTCACAAAATGAGCAGTGTTGGTGCTCTTCAATAGCAGGATTGAGAAAACAGTGTTTGCGCCATATCCAACTACTACTTGTCGGGGTATTACATATTTTTCTGATCTCAAGATAGTCCTATTATTGTTATGGAAATTCCACAGAAGATGGAAAATAATGATCTTTTTCCAGGGCATGACAAAATTACTTGATATCATGTTATGTTTTTTTTTTGTTGTTTTTTTTTTTTTTTTGTATGGCTGTTTCTTGAGAAAGATCTCTTTCGATGAACTTTGCAACTGAAAACTGAAAATAAACCAGGAAATCTTTTCCAAGATAAAGGCTATTAGCACTGTAAATAAGATGTCTTGAGTTACCTACCAAAATACACCAATAAAACGCTATTGCAATAATATGTATTTGAGGAAACTGTTCATGATTTTTCACAAAAAAAAGAAAAAAGGATTTTTTAGGGAGGCTGCTATTAATTTACATTTAAAAATGTACTTAGAATGTCTACATTCAACAAAGTTAAAAAGGATGAATATTAAAGGTTTTGATATGGGATTGATATTTCCTAAATACACGCATAATAGCTGTAAACAGAATACATCCACACAATAGCTTGGCTGGGATCACAGGCACAATATTTGACAAGAGCAGAGGAAACTGAGCTTCAAAGGAATAACATTCATACAGGCGAAAGAAAAAAGCCCCCAATCCATTATCCAACTAGAGTCAATGCCCCAGATGTCATGTAAAGCCTTCATGCACACTGTCTAAAGACAGAGCCAGATTGGGCCCAATGAATGCCAGAGCTCACCCTAAGGATATGTCTCAAGTAAAACAAACAACCACAACCCTATAAATACTTTATCAGAATAAAACTTTTATAATGGCTTTCTTATTCATGCTACAGTTCTTTTGAATAGAGGTAAAACAACTGCCTGCTTGCCCGTGATGGTCAAGGTTGTTTGCATGGTTTTTCATTATATCCTCTAATGCATTTTGTTTATGTTTCCGGGAACTCAAGCCATAAAAGACATAGAGATCTTAAATGTGGTCTGCAAGTTCACACCCTATTTCTTCAATTGAACGTTTGCTTTAGTACCATGTCTTTTATTCAGTAAATCTTTAGAGTTTATTGATCATCATCCTCTTGTCCTTTTTCAGTAGAACAGACTGACCTTTTCTCCCAAACATCTCTGCCAGCTCTCTCAATGACTTATCTAATATCGTCAACCGTCACTTCCTGGAAAATTGGCGCAAAATATCTGTAAGGAAAATGGAAGTTGCAGCAATCGAGGAAGCCACTATGGCTCTTTTTTCCTCAATCATAAATGACTTGTGTGTCAGAGTGAGCAGACGAAATTAATGCGATGAACGCTGTCATGTTATCTTGCGTTCTTGCTGTAGCCTACAATAAGATCGTCCGGTGATTAGTCCAGAATTATATGATCAATAAGTTATAACAACATATGTTCCCTTTCGAGAATGGTCACTTCGTATTGCGTAGCTAATACGCAGTGGGGAAACTCCTTTCCTCGAGAAATATTGAAGCCTATATTTTAAATTCTATGTTAGACGGCCCAGCCCCATGTTTCATTTAAACCCTAGCCACAAGGGCCGAGGCCTGGCAAGCCATCCCTGAAGTGTCGAACTGGATTTTGAACATTATAAAGCGAGGCTACTCGCTCCAATTCGTGCGTGGCGGTCAGGACACCTGCGCGTTACGGTGAACCAGCGCTGAAGAGCTCTGATCCCCTGGAAAGCCCAAAACTTGTACCAGTCGGGCGTGACCATGGGTGTGGCCTCCTGGAGAAAGGTCATTTTCACAGACGCCTCCAACCAAGGTTGGGGGACGCTGTGTGAGGGCAAGCCTGTCTCCAGCCTCTGGTTGAGCCTGGAGAAGAGCTTACTTATCAACTGCCTGGAAATGAGAGCAGTTTGGTTAGCCCTGAATGCATTTCAGCCAGACCTCAGAGGACACCACGTCTTAGTCCGCACGGACAATATGTCAGTGGTGTCCTATATAAATCGCAGATCGGACAACCTGTATGTCATGGCCAGAAAACGCCTCCTTTGGGCACAAGCCAACCTGTGCTCTCTGAGAGCTGCTCATGTCCCGGGCGTCCAAAATTTGGGTGTGGACATGCTATCTCGAGACAACCCTCCCCCAGGAGAGTGGTCTCTCAACCCACAGATGATTCGTCTGATATGGAGTGTATTTGGCAATGCAGAGGTCAACCTCTTCGCCTCAGAAAGCAACACTCATTGCGCCATGTTCTTTTTGAAGAACAGGGACGCGCTGGCCCATTCCTGGCCCAGACGCTCTCTATATGCATTCCCGCCAGTCTCTATGATCCTCAGGTCATCAGACGAATGAAGGAAAGCGGATACCCAGTCCTCTTAGTAGCCCCCCTCTGGAAAACCCAGGCGTGGTTTCCGGAGCTGGCGCAGATGATGGACATTGTTGCCTGGTCGGTGCCAGTGAGGAGGGATATCCTCACGCAGGCGAACGGGACGATTTGGCACCCTCGCCCGACCTATGGGCCCTCCATCTGTGGTATCCTGGGACCTCCCAGAA
The DNA here is from genome assembly GCA_030770095.1 of Gila robusta. NCBI lineage: Eukaryota > Metazoa > Chordata > Actinopteri > Cypriniformes > Leuciscidae > Gila > Gila robusta. The sequence continues at coordinate 19,003 of JAVALU010002596.1, read as the reverse complement.
AGGGTCTTGAATACCATCACTGAGGCTAGAGCACCGTCTACCAGGCGCCTCTATGCTCTGAAGTGGTCAGTATTCACCAGCTGGTGCACAGTTAGGGACCTCGAGCCCCAGTCATACGAGGTCAGTGGTACTCTCCTTCCTACAAGAGCTTCTGGATGCGGGTCACTCCCCATCCACGCTCAAAGTGTATGTGGCAGCCATAGCAGCTTACCATGCTCCTGTGGCTGACCAGTCACTGGGGAGAAACGACCTTGTTGTTTGTTTCCTTAAAGGAGCCAGGAGGATGAATCCCCCCAGCCCCCTTCTCTACCGGCTTGGGACCTCTCCACGGTCCTTGGGGCCCTGAAGGGTCCCCCGTTTGAGCCGCTGCAGTCGGCTGATCTTAAACCACTTTCACTGAAAACTGCTCTGCTGCTGGCCCTGGCATCAGTCAAGCGAGTGGGAGATTTACAGGCGCTCTCTGTGAGCCCTTCCTGCTTGGAATTTGGGGTTGGTGACTCCAGGGTCACACTCAAGCCAAGGCATGATGACTTACCCAAGGTGCTCTCAACTCCGTTCAGAGCGCAGGTCATTACACTGTCAGCACTTCCACCCTTGGAGCACGATGGGGAGGCTAATTTGCTCTGTCCTGTCAGAGCTCTAAAAATCTACCTGGACTGTTCTGAACCATTTAGGCAGTCAGAACAGCTCTTTGTATGCTTTGGCGGTCGCACCAAGAAGTTACCGATCACGAAGCAGAGACTGTCCAGATGGATAGTGGATGCCATCTCTCTGGCATACACCTCCATGTGCCAGGTTTGTCCCATAGGTGCTAGAGCCCACTCTACAAGAGGCATGGCCTCTTCGTGGGCCTGGTCCAGTGGTGTGCCAATTCAAGACATATGTGCGGCGGCCGGCTGGTCCTCGCCGTCCACATTTGTTAGGTTCTATAACATGGAAGTACCTTGCCTGCAGGCTCGAGTCCTCTCAATATGATAATTAGGCCCGACGGTGTCCGGTCTTATCAGTCTAACATGATTACTGTACATAAGCACAAGTTGTCAGCCCCTCTTATCATGAGACCCGACTTGGGTCCGGTCCCTGTTCTTGTGAGGGTTTATTATGGCTTGTTTCTGTGAGCCTCGGGTTGCTTCCCTAGGTTCCAGTTGGATTAGAGCCAGTTGCTAATAGTGTGGCGTGTTACGTTGCGTCCCCACTGCGCATTAGCTACGCAATACGAAGTGACTGTTCTCGAAAGAGGAATGTACTCGGTTACTAACATAACCTTGGTTCCCTGAGAGTAGGGAACGAGTATTGCGTAGCCTGCCGCACTTTTGCAATCTGTCAGTGTTTGTTGCTTCAGTCGATATAACCTGTATATGGCGAAAAATAGGGGCTTCTTATAGCCATAAGCCACGCCCATTCTGGCGGGCTCTGACGTGCTCTGGCGCCAAGTCACCTGATTGGTTCGCGCTTCACAGGCGCTTCGCCATAGGATGTGCAGTTGCCGCAGCACAACCAATGGGCGAGCCAGACGCTCTGCTGTGTTTGCTGTGCAGCTGCACTGCGTTTTATAATATAGGCTTCAATATTTCTCGGGAAAGGTGTTTCCCCACTGCGTATTAGCTACGCAATACTTGTTCCCTACTCTCAGGAACGGAACCGAGGTTACGTTAGTAACCGAGTACGTTTTTACGTTGCTTTAACTCAAAATAGGGTTAAGAAATTTTTAAAAAAAATAAGTTAAACAAGAATCAACTCATTTTTTTAAGTCAGTTTGATTTGATGTTTTAAAGCTACAATATGTAATATTTTTCACAGCTAGGGGTCGCTTACAATAACAAAGGCGTAGGTTTATGATGCATAAGCGGAATTATGGAACTTGTCGTCATGCCGATGGATCTAATAATGTTTATAGATGAGTGAATAGATTAATGTTTTTTAACATGACTGTGGTATGAAGCAGGGCGCGATTGCTAATGAGAAACAGATATGAGCGCCACACGCGAGTCCCGCGGATATAAAGGAATAAGGACATTTAATTCTACCTTACTACCCGCAAGTGCTGAATTACTACTCACACAGGTCAGTTTATTTGACAAATTAAACTTGTGAGGTAACGCAGCACTGTTTCACTTGGTTTACACTATCATACTAAACTGCATTTGAGTGTGTTGAAAGTTATAATGTTATTCTATGTGTTAGTTTGTTGACTGTATGAGACTAGCAGTAAGCTAGATCAACATTAGAATAACATACTGATCATATTCTAACATTTCATCATGTTGAGCTATATAACATTGATTCGTTTTATGTACATTTGCTCACCTGTCTAATAAAGTACATGCAAGAGAGGCGTCTCTGTCAAGTCGTGACTCGTGAAGCTCTGTCAAGTCCAAGTTAGTCGCGGACGTGGAGCTCTCTGCACCTCGAAAACGCCATGCTGATATTGATCCTTGTTTTATTTCTTCTTTTGTCCCAAAGTCTGCTTGCCATGGTCCAAAATGTTTGAACGAAACAACAACAATCTGAGCGTGCCGCTAGACGTAGCGCAGTTGTCCACGTCTGTCGCCATGTTTACTATGGCAGTACAAGCGGAAACCAGGGATAACGCAGATATTGCATCATTGACAGGCGACAATGACCAGGGACGAGCCATTATTTAAAATTGGAATTTCTCTGAAATTAAAAATCTTTGAGAACTTTTGGGATATTGTAAGTACACAACTGCAGGAAATATATCACACTGTGCAAGTGATTTTTGGATATTTTATTACAAAAATCATACATATTGTATCTTTAAAGGGACAATGTGTAGTTTTTTAGGTATTTTATTATCTAAAATCAATATTTTTATTCATAAATATGTCCTCAATGGTGTACAAATACCTCTGCCAATTATCTGACTTAACCTCGTAAATGAAGAATTTATTGTCTTTATATACATGTGACGGGTAGGTCCACAGAGGCTTCCATGTAGTTCCGCCATCTTGAAAAACTATAATAGCAGAGGGTCAAAAAGTACTAGGCCAACGCGTTTCCACAACACGTTTTCGTTCAGAGCCAGTGTCACATAACTGAAAGCAGCAGAAACGGAGGAGCAGAGCAGTGAGAGGCGCTTGTCACTGCCCCGGCAAGTCAGTCAGTAATTCATACTGTAACATTCGTTTGTTCGTTGTGTCAAGTTGCAGTTTGTTTGAAATAACAAACCTGTTCACCCGAAGGAAAACTCGACGAAGTGCTATTAGAAGACATCCTGTCATAGCTTTTTGGTACATAACAGCTACCGTAGATGCAACAAGCATTTTAAAAAGAGAGGCGCTGGAGAGCACAATTCGTTTGAATGCAAAATACAATTTCACCGCTAGATGGAAGAAATTCCTACACAATGTCCCTTTAAGTCGGTGTAATTTAAGTTGAAATTACTTAAAAATCCAAGTTAATTGCACTGGAAAATTTGACGCAGCAACTTTTTTTTTACAGTGGTATGGTACAACATTAGTTACCAGATGAGAATGTGAAGACTCACCTCTGGTGAGTTAAGGAGCTAAATACATTTCGGTTGGTTTTACTTCCGGTCAGGGCTTGGGAACAGGTGGATAGGGTGGGCACTGAAAAAGTCTGCCTGCCCTGCCATTAAGGCATTGTGCTCATCTTTAAGATGATTGCAAAACCAGGTCACTGTGCTATAAGCATCAGAAACGTCCTTGCTTTGACTGTCCTAGAGCTGCAGCCACAGGTAAAGTCAGTAAATATGAAGATAAAACATCTCACAGAGTAATTCTTAACTGCAAATGTCTAACATTTTTCCTCATCAATCCTTACTGATTATCATAATGACATTGGGTAAAAACACCATATGGTCTAGCACTTCAGTTTAAATGTCACTCTTTGTCTGTGGAAAGGTCTCTGTGGCTTGACAGCAGTTCTAATAGCACAGGATTTATTTTGGGCTTCTTGATTTAGATCTCAAAGCCTGGTATGTCTTCCTTTCATCCAGATGAAGTCTGAGAGGAAGTTAACCACAAAGCTTAATCTGAGAGAGTTGCGTCATCTTTTTTTGCAGGGGTGTGCAAATTCATTTTTAATGGTTGACTTATCTTGTCACAGCCTGTCTTGAACAGGCACTATCCACAAGTTATTGTCAAACTGAAATCGAATAAACTGTGTGATGCAATACATTTACAGCAAGTTTTCACTGTGGAAAGGGCTACCCAAGTGCAACACAATAGAAATAACATCTTGTCTCTCATCACAACTGGTTATATACACCACTGTTCAAAAATTTGGGTCAATGAGGTTTTTTTTATTATTCTGTTTTGTTTTTTAGAAGAAATTAATACTTTTATTCAGCAAGGAAGCATTTAAAGACTTTCGTTTCTTCGGAACCCAAATAAAGATCTTTTTAATGAAATCTAAGAGCTTTCAGTCCCTCCATTGACAGCTTTCGCAGCTTCCACTTTTAAGCCCCTAGAAATGTAGTAAAGACATCATAAAAGTAACAGGTGTCTCCAGTGATTTAACCTCAATTTAATGAAGCGACACGAGAGCTTTGTTTGCGCACAAAAAAAAACATAATTTACCACTTAAGGCTCAAGGGCTGGAGATTAATATTTTGTAAATAGCAAAGACAATACAGGACAATGAATTGAAACAAACTGAGGGCTTCAATACACAGGCTAAAAAATGGCACAAACAAGACCCAGGTGAACATAATAAGAAATCACGGAAACCAAGCAAACAGGAACTAAACACAGGAACAACAACATAGGAGTCTACAGACAGAACATAACCAATACACACAGGAATAAATATATTAAAATAGAAAACAGCTCTAATATTTCACAATATTCCAGTTTTAACATAAGAGACGTCTTTCAAAAACATTAAAAAAATCTTACCAACCCCAAATTTTTGAACGGTATAGACTTTATGCCGAACATCACATGAACAAACAGGAAAACAGGTCTCGTTGCATCCGCTTGTTGGAGAGTGTTAACGGCTGTATGAACTGACAGCGATATCTATGGATTTTTAAGGTAATCAGCCAACCTAGCTAGTTCATTTTATTGTTGCCATTTTATTCGATTAAATAGCCTATCAAAATGTCAGTGAGAAGTAGGCTTGCTATGATAGTCGGTGTTGCAGGTGTTATGAGTGTTCAGCTGCAACAACAGTTACATCACTCACCCACCGCGGCCAATAAAAATTCATTATTTTGAATTTAAACCCAATGTTAATAGGGAACCTGCAAAGGATTAGGCCTAGCTGTTTGTCTAGTTGTCTTCTTTTTTTTTTTCATTAAGAATAATAACCCGGCAAACATTTGGACGTTTAATGATCGTTGAAAAGACGTCCCTACGACACGTCCCGTCATGGTTCCAAAATAAATGCTGAACGGACGTCTTTGACGTTATCTGTTCTGTGTTACATATTTTTACTAATATGCCGTCAACTTCCATAGGAATAAATTGAAAACGGTCGGTCTGCTTTTATAAATGCCCAAGTGAATGAACGATATAAAAGCTAATACGTCGCATGTCGATTAACTGGCGGGAAAATGTCCTTACCGTCACATCCCTAGTGAGAAGAAGAAAAAATAAATAAAACTTTAGATGTCAATCTACATATGCGATGGACATTGGTTATGCTCATCTTTGCTTGCTCCTTTGAAAGTATCTTGAGTAAAACAGCTCTATATTTAACAAAGCACGTAGAAAAGACTCGAACCGGAAGCGATGTGACCTGTTTTACAGAATACGGAAGTTTGTTCCACATAATGCAATTTTGTCTCACATTCTTTATCACAAAAAAACATTCATTTTAATACAAAGCCTATAAAACATGTTTTTGTCAGTTAAGGCCTAATTATGGATTTTTCTGGCAGGGTCACCAGAATAACAGAACATTCAAATCTTTGGAAGAGAGAAAAAGTCATTAAGGTCCAAGATGGATGACACAAAATCCACAGAAATACGGCAAACTCCATCTCATCATCCCCTTGTTCTGCTGTTCCAGGGTCCAAACGATGCCATAAATTTCCCACCATTATTGATCTCTTGTCTTTTTCTAAGGAAGTAAACTAGAGCAGGAAAAAAGGCTCTCACTGTTTCTCAAGCCCCTGCTTTGAGTAGTTTGTGAAATGGCACCTGACGGATAAAGAGTTTCAGAGAGCCACTCTCACAACGTGCTTTGTCCTCCACTCCACCATCAATAAGAACAAGAGACACTCTTGCTAATTCTACCATCATCACTTTGTAAGGTTTCCAGGGCTATATGTACATATGTATGGCACTTAAGGGAATTACAGGAGATGAAGGGCCAATCAGAGAATCCATTCAACTGTCACTAGACTGCAAAGTGTCCGTCAATAAAACTGCATCAATTAGACAGTAACCTTAAAGGAACAGGTCACCTACATAAAGAAATAAAAACCCAACCTCATGTCTTTCCAAACCTGAATGAACTTCTTTCAAATAGATGATTTTTTTTAAAGAAAAAATGCATGAAGACTGAAGCTATCAAGCTCCACAATAACAAATAAACACACTTGTCTTGTAAGTGCTCTTTATGACTCAAACAACTATATTCCATGTCCATATCCCAAACAGCGGTTAATGTGAAGAACAGACCCTTGTTATTCACTGAAAATCTTGTTCACGAGAGACGCAGCAAAGTCCAATTTGTGAAAACGGTTTAGATTGAATCAGACTGATTGAGTTTTTGACTTAAACTCACTGACTCAAATTTCAGTCCCACAAAACTATTAAATGGCTTTAGAAGACTTGGAATTTAACACACAAGTCACGGTTCACTTTTATGATGTTTTCTTATCATTTTGGAGCTTGACAAACGAATTCGTGGGAGCGAGTACGAGGTGGCTAATTTGTACAAATTTCCCAGTAATGGGTAGGTTTAGGGGCGGGGTAATAGGTCATTCGTACGAATTCATACGAAATTGGGCAACTTGTAAAATATGTACGATTTAGCAAAAGGAAGTTGTATCAATTCGTGCGAATTAGCCAACTCGTAAAATACGAACGAATTGCCGTGAGATCGGGTTGGACAAACCCAGTCCTCATTTGTAAAAGACTGCCAAGGATACTCCTAAAAAATACAGCTCGTCGTACAGGTTTGGAACAACATGAGAGGGTGTAAATAACGACAAATTTTCATTTTTGGGGCGAACTGTTCCTTTAAACACCCTTTGAGAACTCAGCTTGATGTAGTGATAACCCTGAACCTTTGCATTTGGAGATATGAGCAAATTATCGTTCTTTCAACATCGACTATTATCATAATTACAGAGGGAATATCAGAGAACGCTCAGTACTCTTTTTGTACGGCTGTTCAGCCTTCATCCAACGTGCAGAATAGCTGCATGGTGAGCGAATGCGGGGGAGGAAGGTCGTAATTGGCCTGTGAATAGATTTGTCATTAGAGGCGCGGTAGGGGAGACCCCAATCATGGTCGTCCTGTGACACATCTGCCTGATTAAAGAGGTCAATAAGCCAGTGCTATGACATAGATTGCCAATTTCAACTGTCCCCGCCCCGATGTTACATAATAAGGGTTAAAAATATTCTCTACACAGATATTTTTGTGCTTTGTTACCACCAGTTGGTGTTTTTGTCCTAAAAGTAGCGCTAATCAAAGATATTGATTTTGTACAAATGAGGGAATGATTGATCACTGCCAGATTGGTTATAAGTCCAATTATATCCTAGGGCTAGTGTAAATTTATACGGCAAAAGAAAATCAACATTTATAGCACGTCGGTTTCTGATGATGCTTTCTCAAGGGAAGTCAAGGGGAGACTGACACCTTTGCCTCAGAGGTCTGATATCTATGTATAGCCATAGCTATTCATAAATGTTTAAAATATTCCCCTTTGACCTTTATATAGGGAGTCCCATGCAGACACCTCAGAAAATGTGTGCAAAAATAATAGTAATTAACCTCTTATTTTCCTCTATAATTTTTGTATCATGTGAAAATCAATTGCATTATATTCATGTTTTATATTCTGGGGTCTGTATCAGGGCTCTCAAGTCTCGGGCGTGAGACACACGCATTTCAACCCGTTCACACGCTCACACGCCACACCTTGTATTTCTCACGCTGAGGAGTAAGGGAACTTGTCCCGCTATACAATTAATGGACGAGGCGCAGCCAAACGGAGGGAAGTTCTCTGCCGAGTTCATAGCATCTGTCTCGAGTTATACAGAGTTAAATGCTAGCTACCAGCCAATCAGAAATTAGAATTAGTTGTTTCCGGGTAAATTATGTGTTCCCGCTGCAAGCACGTTCGTTACTAGACAACACGCGCACACACGGAGTGGAAGTTGAAAGAGCACGATCTGATGAATGCGGTTTGCGGACATCTTCATTTATTTTTATTTTTTTTAGCATTTTGATTTTACGATTCCTGGACGATATCTCTTGTCTGTGATCAAAGACAGTGAGAGCTGATGTTGAGGAGTAGCCTATAGCCAAATTCGTGCTAAATTATTTTTGATGCATTCAAAAACTCTCCAACTGCTTTTAAAGGGGTCATCGGATGCAAAATACACTTTTATATGGTATTTGCAAATAAATGTGTCTTTGCAGTGTGTGGGCACAATCACCATGCAATGAAAAAAATCCATTCACTTTTTTTTAATCCTCAAAAAGCCAAAAAGTTGTTGCTCATTATCATTTAAAGAGACATGCACCGAAACGGGTCACTGTGAACAGAGCTGTTTTTGAATAGGTAAAAAGGGTGTTGTTTTACACAACCATTGAGAAATTTTAACCAAAGTATGTTACAAACTTTACATGAAGACCCAAAAGAATCATACCAACTTGTGGAAAATGGGCATCCGATGACCCCTGTAAAGGTGGGGTCTTGACATACATGCTCAGGGCAAGTTGTTATGACACAATGTTATGTACATTGAGCACTGATGTTCAGTTGGCTTGTTTGGGGTCAAATTTATTTATTTTATTTATTTATTTTTCAATAAATTTGTATTTTTTTAAATATAACTATTTATTTTATTTGGATGAATTTGTCTTTTTATCAGATTTAACAATTGTTATAATTTCCATTTGTGCTGGTCAATTATGAACAATAGGCAAAATTGAACTGCTAGCAAAAATTGAAGCGAATTTGGTTGGGTCGAGGGACCGCTGCTGCAAATATTTGGGTGGCTCCTCCCCTAAATCTCACTCTAAACTTTTGATAAAACTTGAGAGCCCTGCTGTATGTATAAATTATATAAAAAATCATTAAAAAAAATCTAACTGTTGAATGGTATAATAGTGGACACTGTGACACTGAAGACTGGAGTAATGCTGAAAATGCAGCTTTGCATCACATTAATAAATTATATTAATGTACTCAAATAGAAACAGTTATTCTAAATTGTAATAAGATTTCACAATATTACTGTTTCTCAAATTAACTTAGATAATTAATGTGGTTTAGATAATCTAATATTTTGAGATTCTATTTATTAAACCAATCTCCTTCATTGTATTAACTAAGATTTTCATTTAAATTAACTCAAAATTTTAAGGCAACCAGGTAATGTTTTTTTAAGTTAAACCAACAATATTTGTTTACAGTGTACTGCATTTTTTGGTCAGGTAAATGCAGACTTGATTAACATCTTTCAAGAACATTAAAAAATCTCTAAACTTTTGTATATAATCATTTTTAAAATATTAGGATGAAATCATGAAGTGTCAACCTTTTACTGATGTTTTTCAAGCTATTAAAATGATCCCAGAACGTGTATGCGAAAGTATCTCCTACTTTATATTCTTCCTCCTGTTCTGTTTCTATTTCCTGAAGGTATCCATCCAGATTTCTCTATGAAAAATTAACATGATGCGTGCAAGGGTGACTGACCTCTCGAGCACAATTTAGCTCTCATTTTAAACTTCTTTTCAGGAGTATAGCGAGATTGTCCATCTGGTGGAAATTGTATAGTGAAAACACTGACCCGGGGTTACCTGAATTGAGTCGAAAACGGTCTTTCAAGTATTGGTCTGAAAGACATTTTGATGCATTAGATCAAACTCAAATGCAGACAACTGACATAAAAATGAAAGGAAAGAAAAGCACAAACTGTTCTATATAAAATGCTAAGCTTGAGCTAGGATAAATCTTTAGCTGCCATGTGATCCAATTCATTTATTATCCCTTCGATTAAAAAAACGATGTGTCCCAGATTAAAGTACATCAAACGTTGCAGGAGAACACACGGCCAAAGCTACCGCAGCAGCTTTTAAATGTATGACCTTAAGTAATAATTAATTTTAAGGTAATACTTTTTGCTGTTGATTCTACTATGGGGATTTAGCTTTTTGCTACTAGGGGGTTTTGCTAATTGCTTTTAATACAAATTAAAACATAACATGTCAGCATTACAAACAAAAACATTACATACAGTTTGTAAATAATATTCTTTTTTAAAGTATGCTAAAGGGCATACCTGTAGTGCTTAGTATAAGTAAGCGAATTGGGATTGGGCCCGGGTCTCTTGACCATGTGGTGCATTAGCACATGTGTAGGGGGTCCAGGAGCTGTAGCATACTGAATGATCTGACCCCACAGGCTTCATCCATTAGATCTAATGTGCCTCACTAGTCCATTTAGCCTGCTAACCCCACCCCCACTCTCTCTCTCTCTCTCTCTCTCTCCGTTCATTCCCTTGCTCCATCAGACTTCTCCTCCAGGATACAGCAAGAGAAAGCAGGGCAACAGAGACCGGCTCTTTTATTCTCTCCCAGGTCTGCTGGGCACTGAGCAATGCTGAGTCTCGAAGACTGAAAGAGTGGGAGAAAGAGAAAAGACAGAAACAAAAAAAGAGATTCTGAGAGGATGTTTGAGAAGCATTGACTCAAAGAGGAATGAAAGAAAAGAATAAAAAAGGGAAAAAATAGAATACAGAGGCTGTATAAAGGGCGGGAAGGTCAGTTGAGTCAGTAGACAGTTCCTTTAAAATATTAAAGGAACAGATTACCCAAAAATACAAATCTAAATATGAAATCTATCTATCTATCCATCCATCCATCCATCCATCTGCCTACGAGTCTTACTCTTCATGTTTGTCCCGCAACAGAATCCAGTGATATTTCACTTCAGTAATCAGTCCATTCCTTGCTGGAGGGCTGCAAAGAATTCTGTGGCATCTGGATTGTGGGTTTCTGGGTATTTCTGTGCACATTTGTATGTGTGCATATGAGTGTTTGTGTGTACAATACCACTATCCATGGGGTAAAACTTTCTCCTAATCCTTCAGAAAACTGGAATCAAATGCAGCTTCATCACACAGCTGAAAGCAATGGTCTGGATTAACGCCAGCCGATGGGATGTCACAATGTCGGCAATAAGAAATACAGTCAACGGTCTTCTATCACATGCACAGAGCTGATATTACCACATATATACACAAAAAATTAGTCATATAATTGTTTAAATATTGCATTTTTTATGATTTAAAAGAATATATAGAGAAAAGCACAATGTACATGCAATGTACTGTGCATTAATTCATTGGTGGAACTATATAGAAATTATAGATAGTTCAAACAGGGTTGAATACCCCTTCATTATAGTATAGAGGGTAAATACTTCATATAATAACCATTTTAAAGATAACTTTGGCTGCTTGAGCTCTCAAGATGTGTATGCTGCTGTTACTTTATATGCAGCGCATGTGTCGCACATATCGTATATAGCTGGTTATTTTGATTTTGAGAATGATTTATTTTAAGGTCATTAGTTCATTTTAAGATTATGCAAATTGACCACACACCAAAAAAACATGCACCCAATTTTCATGTTTAAAAATGTATTTATATTCCCAAATACAGTGAAAATGTGAAAAAGAAAAATATATATTTTTATTCAGTGGCTCAGGAAACACAGTAACTATACAATTTAGACAAAATACAAACTCAACAAATGGTTGAAATATTAGCTTAAAATCTCTTCATATAGACCAATGGGGGAAAGGATTCACATTTAAAAAATATCTCATCTTCTTATGATATGACAGTAGATTCACACTTTGACCTGCTCTATTAGAGTACACATGTAGTAAACCAGAGAATTATCATTTACTAAGGATGAGTGTTATCAGCTATCTGTTCCAGGATCAGTGCTGTACATGCACATAGTGTGACTGAAGGCTGGACCTGCATCTGATTCACTGTTGTCTCGGTTTCTTTCCTGTAAGAGAAAAGAGAAACCTTGAGTTACGTGTTGAGTTCAAAATGTTAAATTATGGTATGTATTTTGTTTTATGTTTGTTACATTGCTATGTGTGTGTCATAAATGATATTATTTTTGTCATGTGGTGTGTTTTCTATTATGTTACGTTCTAAATATTATCTTTTACAAACATTTGATGATGAAATAGACACAAACACATACCTTTAGGTTTTCTGTGTTTGGATACAGGTGCTGTCAGTATGTGGTCAATCAGTTTGCTTACCCAGTTACTCTCACTGGGAAAGGGTGCACAGAGCTTAAAGCCCTTCTTTGTGAAAAATCTGTGGAAATTCATTCATATTTAAATATGCAAAATCCTATACACCTTGAAGTCTGTAGCACTACTGAGGCATCATTTTGAAATGCATGTAATGCGACTTACATAGTGGCAGGAATCCTGCAGGCTCCATCACTGGTCTGAATGGTGAAGGACGTCACCACCCTCTGTGGGATGCGCCGGTCGCTGGTGGTTAAACAGCAATCCGCTGCCCCATCACCCTGAGCTGTGGCAGTTAAACAGTGCACAGAATGTTAACCATTAGCCATGTTCACAGTCTCGCCTGCTAAACAATGACGAAATAGCCAGATTATCTTTACAGATAGTTAAGAATTGTAAAAAGTTGTTTTATAAATTATTGTAATTATAAATGAAGCACTTGCATTCTTGTTCGTTTAACCTTCAGATACGTTCAAATACATTTTCAAACTTAGCCATTTAAACCTCTTGTACAAGGATATTGCTAAATAATGGTAAATTTTTCCTCACCTGTTGTACAGCTCCATAGACTGACGCTCAATATAAGCAGAGCACCTGTCCATAATATCATAGAGTTAGAGAACATCATATTGTCCGTCTGTATGTGTTATTTCACTTGTCCTCAACAGATGTGTGGCTCACTGGCGCATTAACGCCTTTTTATATGTTTCATCACAAACTTTCACTTTCTTTATCCTTTAAGGCAACCGTTTCCTGTAAATCCATCCCTATTAAAAGAGCCCTTTCACCTTCTTTTGTTAACTGGAAATGAAGGCGCCTGCCAAGCGAGTTCATTCATCTGAGGTGAAGGGAAAGTTTCGACATGTCTTCGGGGCTTTTAAAATGTGCTTATCAGTGTCACTGTCTCATGAGAAACAAACATGGTGAAGGTAAAGTCGTATTAACGCGTGTCACTCATTGCTGGAGGGAACAGGTAGCACATAAGTGGCTTTTGAACAAATTAGATGTTGCTTAAATTCCACTAAGTGATAATTCTAGTGTGCATCAGCCCACTGTTAGGTTTCTTTTGTCTTTTTATCAGAAGTGTCCACACTGAATTTTTGAGTGGATTCAAATACATAAATTAAATTAAATAATGCAGCTCTGTATATTGGATTCTCAATTGCTCATAGGATTGCAACTAAAATAAAAAAAATAAAAAATGAGAATATTGATTTTATATTCATTATAAATTAAAATTATATTAAAAAAAATGTAAACACCTCAAAAAATAAGTGCATGCAGCTTTGCATTGAATTCACAATTGCTAATAGGTTTGCATCTGGTCTTATCTGCATATAGACTATCAGTATCGAGTTAGTCATATGAGCGCACTTTGCATGTGGATATCTGATGTGATATACCAATTATTGTCATAATGGTTGTGATAATGTTCATCTTTATGACTCTTTTATGTAACATATTAACTTTTAAAGAAACATACCTTAATATCAAAGCTGGCAAATTCTTACCAAACCAGGTATGGTTTGATTGACAGCACTACTAATTTGTGGGTTCATGTGCTTTTGGATTTGACCCAATAAACCTGCAAGAACATGTACCTGCTGTTGCTGGCAGGTAAGCAATGATTGCTGTTGGAAAATGATGCACTTTGAGAATTATTATCTAAGTTTTACCTTCCAGCCATTGATGATTGACTACCTATATTTTATGTTACTAATAATTCCACAGATTTGTATTCTACATTTCTCTGCTATTGTATTTTGAACCACAAATAAAGAAATACTTATTTTCTGTGAATGTCTAACCTGTTCAAAGCAGCTGAAATGTGCATCATAATATTCTAATGCACAGAAATGTCCAGTGTTTTGGCAATACTGGTAGTGTTATGTTTCAGGCGTGCATCTACATGTGGAAGCTAAATATATGCATGGAATACAGCCAGCAAACTGTCTAAAGGCCTCGGACATGTTAATCATGCAGAACTAAAATTAATTTTTTTAATGGTCCCATAGCCTGAAATCCTGCTCGATTAACAGCACCTCCACACGCCGACCAGGTCTTTATTCTGTGATGTGATCCGAGTGTATCTCATGAGCCCTAAAGAAGCGTGAAGAGGGAAACAGATGACTGATCCTCTACTTGAGTTCAAACAGTTTAATTTCTAACTACAGCTGCGTTCACTTTTCACTCATCACTTCAGGATTGTCAGGGAATGAGCAACATGCCGTGTCACTTCCTATCTGATGGCTCACTTCCACCTGGGCTGCAGGAACTTCAGCAGGTCCAGAGGTAATCAAGCTGCTTTGTCAAAGCATGTGACGAGGCAATTACAGACAATCAGGACTACTTGAAGGCTAAGTGTGCGATGAGAGTCTTTTGCTCATGTTACAGCCCCTCTAATGAAAGTTTTTTAATATGAAATCTATAATAAATGATATAATATAAATAACTTTGAATATTCATTTTGTATATTGGTAAATATTAACAAAGAACCCTGTGAAAAAATAAATCCGCATTGTTAATCCTTTTGATCTTTCGTTCAAAACATTGGCAAAAATCAAATCTTTCAAAAGAATTGAAAGTGGGGGGTAAATCACATTATGAAATAAATGTTTTTCTCCAAAACACACTGGCCATAGTTACATTTAGATTCAATCATTTAACAGACGCTTTTATGCAAAGCGACTTACAAATGAGGAGAACAATAGAAGCAATCAGACCAACATGAGGGCAACAAGTGCTGTAACAAGTCTCAGTTAGTCTAGCAAAGTTCACATAGCAAGGTTTTTGTTTTTTAATCAGAAAAACAAAACAAATAGAATAGAAAAGGTAAGTGCTAGTATTAATTGCTCAGGTGCTGACGAAAAAGATGTGTCTTTAGACATTTTTGAAAATGGCATAAGACTCAGCTGCTCGAATTGAGATAGGATAGATTCATTATTTAATAGCACCCTTTTATTCAGTACTTTTTGTAACCTCCTTTTGCCGAGATAACAGCTCTGAGTCTTCTCCTATAATGCCTGATGAGTTTGGAGAACTCCTGACAAGAGATCAGAATCTCTCCAGATCCTTCAGATTCACAAGTTCATGTTGGCGCTTCTTCTCTTCAGTTCAGCCCACTCATCTTCTATAGGGTTCAGGTCAGGGACTGGGAACAGTCATGGCAGAAGCTTCATTTTGTGCTCATGAACACATTTTTGTTTTGATTTTAATGTTTGTTTAGGATTGTTGTCCTGATGGAAGATCCAACCACGGCCCATTATAAGATTTCTAGCAGAGGTTATCAGGTTTTGATTTTTTATCTGTTGGTATTTGCTAGAATCCATGATACCATGTCTCTGAACAAGATGTCCAGGACCTCCAACAAAAAAAATAGGCCCAAAATTTCACAGATCCAGCAAACTGTGGGCATGGGGTACTTTTTATCCCTGTTTGCACCAAACCCACCTGATTTTACTGTACAAAAGCTCTTTTTTTTAGTTTAATCTGACCCTTTTGAAGTTCCAGTCGTGTTTGACTCTGACAACTGAATATGCTGGAGTTTGTTTTTGGATGAGCGAGGAGGATTTTTTTGAAACCCTCCCAAACAGCATGTGGTGTTGTGCTGTTTGATTTTCTTTTCCTGAGGCTAATTTCTGCAATTCTCCATCTGTGATCCATGGAGAGTCTATGGCCACTCAAACTATTTTCTTACAGCCACTTGCTGTTTTGTGAAGCTCAGCAATCTTTTGCTGCACATCAGAACTATAATTTTTATTTATTTGTTTGTTGTACGATAACGGTATCATTTTCAAAAACGTGCACTTTGAAACCTGTTTTCAAAAGTTTGCGCTTTTTTTAGGCCTCCAAAACGCTGCTGTCGTTTAAATGAACGACCAAAAAGCATTAAAAGACTTTCGTTTTTAGTTGAAAACAGTGTTGTGTAAACGGCCCTTTAAACATTTCAAGAATCTTTTTTTTTTACTTTGACAAAAAAAAAAATCTAAATGAATTTTAATATAGGAATTAAAAGTATGCTCATCATAGATGATGTGTACTGAAGTCAGTGTATTAATGAATTGCTTTTTTATGCATTTTTGAATATAAGGGTCTGTTTTAATGTTGATAGCAACAGACCTCCACTTAAAATCACAACTAGAGTATCACTCCTAAAATATTGCATTATAACATTCATCCAGTTATACAATAAATCTGTTATAACACGTTTCTTTCATTGGTATTGATTTACTTTTTCTCATTTACTGTTGAACATTGGTTGGCTTTCATTTACACTGAGAACAGATGTACATTTGAAAGACATGTTTTATGTATTCTCTATCAACAGATATAGACTTGTCATAAGTTCCGAGCAAGATTCATGAAATATTTGCGGTTAGTAATTTGCCAAAGATGTTTAACTTGCAAAAGGCTCCAATAACAAAACGTTCTGTTCGTTTGGAGGTTCAACTTTCATTGTGCTCATGATGAACAGCAATGATCCATCTTCCTTGTATAGACTCGCCCACATCTCAAAGCGCTTGTTTATACTGGAGGCTCAAATTTACTGTCCTCCAATGAACAACAGAAAAAAAAAAAGAAAAAAAAAAAGCCACTTCCCGCAGTCAGGTTGTGCACTTGCCAGATCTGTCTGGAATCCATACAAGATAAACTCATTGCAGAAATCTACAGGTCACCAAACAGTTTGATCCTTATCATTGATACCCTGAAGCTAATGAGTTTCAAGTTAGTCACGTAGTCACAAACCTCACACTTACAATTTCTACTTTGCTGGCTGGGTTAAGTTTTATGGTATTTTCTATTACAAAAAACAATATTTTTGTTTTTATTATTGAGATGTATATGCCTAAGATGTCTATGGATAGAGATACAAATGTAATCGAAATTACATTTGCAACGGGGGTTGAATATTTTCGATTACAACTGTAAACGGACGACGACAATCTTCACAGTTGCGTAGAATCAAGCTATGTTTGCAGAAATCCCCCTTTGACTGTCAGATAAAGATACACGGGAGTGTCATTTTCAAGAAGTCAGCTGTCAGGCATGCAAGATTTTATAGATCTTTCTCTGCAGATAAGCAGGATATTCCGAGCAAACTTTGCACCCGTAACACAGACTGGACCTGAGGTCTGATTTTAAGCACATTCAGAATCGCTGAAGGTATTTTTGTGATTAATAGTAGCATTGGTTTGCTAAATGGAGCTTGGAAGTTTACAGTCACGCTCAATGGGACGTTTCGTTGATAAACTGTGCTTAATCTCTCATCTTTCCTTGTTTTGAATCTGTTCTTTATGTTTGTGCAATGAGCCTGCTTTAATATGAGAGATCTTTTGTAGTGCAGGGACAAAGGCCACTGGAAAGTCCGTAAGATTAGTTTGTTTATGTGCTAAAAGGTGGTCATGGGTAATTTTTTAACATGAAGGATGGGTATTTCCACTTTGATGTAGGGCACAAAGGGGGACAGATGTCTTTAGGTGCCCAACTTGTATTGGTTAATTGTGTTTTGTAGGGGTGGAAATGTCAACTTTATGTTTTGTATAGTTTTTTTAGTTTCTTTTATTTCTGCATTGCTGTCATGTGTAACAAACAAACTGAAGCTGGTGGGGAAAACTGATCATTTTTAAATAAATAACCTGGTTTGGTTTTGGTTGCGTTTCTGCAAAGCGATCAGAAAAATCACGGGTCATTCCTAGAACATTTTTATGTCCCAATATATAGGATAAAAAATGTAAATCGTATTCATTTGTTTTCTTTTATCATTTTACTGCTTTGAATGGGTGTTGTAATTTTGCAATGTCCCTGCGCACTGTGTAATTCTAAGAACTCGCAATTTGGATGCAAATAATATTTCTCTATTCAAAATGTCTAAATTAAAGCGTGTTTTTTGGTATACAGGTCCTTCTCAAAAATTAGCATATTGTGATAAAGTTCATTATTTTCCATAATGTAATGATAAAAATTTAACTTTCATATATTTTAGATTCATTGCACACCAACTGAAATATTTCAGGTCTTTTATTGTTTTAATACTGATGATTTTGGCATACAGCTCATGAAAACCCAAAATTCCTATCTCAAAGAATTAGCATATCATGGAAAGGTTCTCTAAACGAGTTATTAACCTAATCATCTGAATCAACTAATTAACTCTAAACACCTGCAAAAGATTCCTGAGGCTTTTAAAAACTCCCAGCCTGTTTCATTACTCAAAACCGCAATCATGGGTAAGACTGCCGACCTGACTGCTGTCCAGAAGGCCATCATTGACACCCTCAAGCAAGAGGGTAAGACACAAAGTAATTTCTGAACAAATAGGCTGTTCCCAGAGTGCTGTATCAAGGCACCTCAGTGGGAAGTCTGTGGGAAGGAAAAAGTGTGGCAAAAAACGCTGCACAACGAGAAGAGGGGACCGGACCCTGAGGAAGATTGTGGAGAAGGACCGATTCCAGACCTTGGGGGACCTGCGGAAGCAGTGGACTGAGTCTGGAGTAGAAACATCCAGAGCCACCGTGCACAGGCGTGTGCAGGAAATGGGCTAC
>JAVALU010002595.1:827500-846167 GCA_030770095.1 Gila robusta | reverse complement strand
ACTCAAAGAGAGATTGTGTCTCTGTAGCGTATACTGTATGACTGTGGTGACTGTATGATGTGTGTGACTGTATGCTGTGTGTGACTGTATGACTGTGTGTGACTGTATGACTGTGTGTGATGA
Source organism: Gila robusta (assembly GCA_030770095.1). NCBI lineage: Eukaryota > Metazoa > Chordata > Actinopteri > Cypriniformes > Leuciscidae > Gila > Gila robusta. The sequence goes on along the minus strand of JAVALU010002595.1, from coordinate 846,044 downwards.
TGACTGATGTGAGTGACTGTATGACTGTGTGTGACTGTATTGACTGTGTGTGAATGTATGGCTGTGTGTGACTATGACTGTGATGACTGTATGCTGTGTGACTGTATGACTGGTGTGACTGTATGGCTGTGTGTGACTGTATGACTGTGTGTGATGGACTGTAGTGACTGTATGTGCTGTGGTGACTGTATGGCTGTGGTGTGACTGTATGACTGTGTGACTGTTATGACTGTGTGTGACTGTATGACTGTGTGATGTATGACTGTGTGATGGGACTGGTGTGTGACTGTATGACTGTGTGTGAATGTATGGCTGTGGTGTGACTGTATGACTGGTGTGTGACTGTATGACTGTGTGTGAATGTATGGCTGTGTGTGACTGATGACTGATGTGTGTGACTGTATGAGTGTGTGACTGTATGACTGTATGACTGTGTGTGACTGTATGGACTGTGTGTGAATGTATGACTGTGTGAGTGACTGTGATGTATGACTGTGTGTGACTGTATGCTGTGTGTGACTGTATGACTGTGTGTGTGACTGTATGACTGTGTGTGATGTATGGACTGTGTGTGATGTATGACTGTGTGTGACTGTATGACTGTGTGTGTGTGACTGTATGACTGTGTGTGGACTGTATGACTGTGTGTGACTGTATGACTGTGTGTGAATGTATGGCTGTGTGTGACTGTATGACTGTGGTGACTGTATGACTGTGTGTGACTGTATGACTGTGTGTGACTGTATGGACTGTGTGTGACTGTATGACTGTGTGTGACTGTATGACTGTGTGTGACTGTATGACTGTGTGTGACTGTATGACTGTGTGTGTGACTGTATGACTGTGTGTGACTGTATGACTGTGGTGATGTATGGCTGTGTGACTATGACTGTGTGTGACTGTATGACTGTGTGTGAATGTATGGCTGTGTGTGACTGTATGACTGTGTGTGGACTGTATGACTGTGTGTGACTGTATGACTGTGTGAATGTATGGCTGTGTGTGACTGTATGACTGTGTGGTGACTGTATGACTGTGTGACTGTATGACTGTGTGTGACTGTATGGCTGTGTGTGACTGTATGACTGTGTGTGACTGTATGACTGTGTGTGACTGTATGACTGTGTGGTGACTGTATGACTGTGTGTGACTGTATGACTGTGTGTGACTGGTGTGTGACTGTATGACTGTGTGTGACTGACTATGACTGTGTGTGACTGTATGACTGTGTGAATGTATGGCTGTGTGTGACTGTATGACTGTGTGATGTGATGTGACTGTATGACTGTGTGTGACTGTATGGCTGTGTGTGACTGTATGACTGTGTGTGACTGTAGATGGCTGTGTGACTGTATGACTGTGTGTGACTGTAGACGGTGGACGTATGCGGTGTGTGACTGTATGACTGTGTGTGACTGTATGCTGTGTGATGACTGTATGACTGTGTGTGACTGTATGACTGTGTGACTTGTATGACTGTGTGTGACTGTATGACTGTGGGTGGACTGTATGACGTGTGAATGTATGCTGTGTGTGATGTATGGCTGTGTGACTGTATGACTGTGTGTGTGACTGATGCGTGTGACGTATGACTGTGTGTGACTGTATGACTGTGTGACTGTATGACTGTGTGTGAGTGACTGTATGACTGTGTGTGACTGTATGACTGTGTGTGACTGTATGACTGTGTGTGACTGTATGACTGTGTGTGACTGTATGACTGTGTGTGAATGTATGGCTGTGTGTGACTTATGACTGTGTGTGTGACTGTATGACTGTGTGTGACTGTATGACTGTGTGTGAATGTATGGCTGTGTGTGAATGTATGACTGTGAGTGACTGTATGACTGTGTGTGATGTATGCTGTGTGTGACTGTATGACTGTGTGGTGACTGTATGACTGGTGTGATGACTGTATGACTGGGTGTGTGACTGTATGACTGTGTGTGACTGTATGACTGTGTGTGACTGTATGGCTGTGTGTGACTGTATGACTGTGTGTGACTGACTATGACTGTGTGTGACTGTATGACTGTGTGAATGTATGGCTGTGTGTGACTGTATGACTGTGGTGTGACTGACTGTATGACTGTATGACTGTGTGTGAATGTATGGCTGTGTGTGAATGTATGACTGTATGTGACTGACTGAATATGACTGTGTGTGACTGTATGGACTGTGTGTGACTGTATGACTGTGTGTGAGTGACTGTATGACTGTGTGTGACTGTATGACTGTGTGTGAATGTATGGCTGTGTGTGACTGTATGACTGTGTGTGACTGTATGACTGTGTGTGACTGTATGGCTGTGTGTGACTATGACTGTGTGTGTGACTGTATGACGTGTGTGTGACTGTATGACTGTGTGTGAATGTATGGCTGTGTGTGACTGTATGACTGTGTGTGACTGAATGACTGTGTGGACTGTATGACTGTGTGTGACTGTATGACTGTGTGTGACTGTATGACTGTGTGTGACTGTATGACTGTGTGTGACTGTATGACTGTGTGTGACTGTATGGACTGTGTGTGACTGTATGACTGTGTGTGTGACTGTATGACTGTGTGTGACTGTATGACTGTGTGTGAATGTATGGCTGTGTGTGACTGTATGACTGTGGGTGAGTGACTGTATGACTGTGTGAATGTATGGCTGTGTGTGACTGTATGACTGTGTGTGACTGTATGACTGGTGTGACTGTATGACTGTGTGGAATGTATGACTGTGTGTGACTGTATGACTGTGTGTGACTGTATGACTGTGTGTGATGAGCTGTTGACTGTATGACTGTGTGTGACTGTATGACTGTGTGTGACTGTATGGGTGTGTGACTGTATGACTGTGTGTGACTGTATGACTGTGTGTGACTGTATGACTGTGTGTGATGTATGGCTGTGTGTGACTGTATGACTGTGTGTGACTGTATGACTGTGTGACTGTATGACTGTGTGTGACTGTATGGACTGTGTGTGACTGTATGACTGTGTGTGACTGTATGACTGTGTGTGACTGTATGACTGTGTGTGACTGTATGACTGTGTGTGACTGTATGACTGGTGTGAGTGACTGTATGACTGTGTGTGACTGTATGACTGTGTGTGACTGTATGGCTGTGTGTGACTGTATGACTGTGTGTGACTGACTATGACTGTGTGTGACTGTATGACTGTGTGAATGTATGGCTGTGTGTGACTGTATGACTGTGTGGTGACTGTATGACTGGTGTGTGACTGTATGGCTGTGTGTGACTGTATGACTGTGTGTGACTGTATGACTGTGTGTGACTGTATGACGGTGTGACTGTATGACTGTGTGTGTGACTGTATGACTGTGTGTGACTGTATGACTGTGTGTGAATGTATGGCTGTGTGTGACTGTATGACTGTGTGTGACTGTATGACTGTGTGTGAATGTATGGCTGTGTGTGACTATGACTGTGTGTGTGACTGTATGACTGTGTGTGACTGTATGACTGTGACTGTGTGTGAATGTATGGCTGTGTGTGACTGTATGACTGTGTGACTGTATGACTGTGTGTGACTGTGACTGTGTGTGTGTGTGACTGTGGCTGTATGACTGTGTGTGACTATGACTGTGTGTGTGTGACTATGACTGTGTGTGTGACTGTATGACTGTGTGTGTGACTGTATGACTGTGTGTGAATGTATGGCTGTGTGAGTGACTGTATGACTGTGTGGTGTGTGACTGTGGCTGTATGACTGTGGCTGTATGACTGTGTGTGACTGTATGACTGTGTGTGTGTGTGACTATGACTGTGTGTGTGACTATGACTATGACTGTGTGTGTGACTGTATGACTGTGTGTGAATGTATGGCTGTGTGTGACTGTATGACTGTGTGTGAGTGTATGACTGTGTGTGAATGTATGGCTGTGTGTGACTGTATGACTGTGTGTGACTGTATGACTGTGTGACTGTATGACTGTGTGTGAATGTATGACTGTGTGATGACTGATATGACTGTGTGTGTGACTGTATGGCTGTGTGTGACTATGACTGTGTGTGTGACTGTATGACTGTATGACTGTGTGACTGACTGAATGACTGTGTGTGGACTGTATGGCTGTGTGTGACTATGACTGTGTGTGTGACTGTATGGCTGTGTGTGACTGTATGACTGTGTGTGACTGTTGACTGTATGACTGTGTGACTGACTGATATGACTGTGTGTGTGACTGTATGACTGTGTGTGACTATGACTGTGTGTGTGATGACTGTATGACTGTGTGGGTGACTGTATGACTGTGTGTGAATGTATGAGCTGTGTGACTATGACTGTGTGTGACTGTATGACTGTGTGGTGAATGTATGGCTGTGTGTGACTATGACTGTGTGTGACTGTATGGCTGTGTGTGACTGTATGGCTGTGTGTGAATGTATGGCTGTGTGTGACTGTATGGCTGTGTGTGACTGCATGGCTGTGTGTGACTATGACTGTGTGTGACTGCATGGCTGTGTGTGACTGTATGACTGTGTGATGTATGACTGTGACTGCATGGCTGTGTGTGACTGTATGGCTGTGTGTGAATGTTTGGCTGTGTGACTGTATGGCTGTGTGTGGACTATGACTGTGTGTGAATGTATGGCTGTGTGTGACTATGGCTGTGTGTGACTATGACTGTGTGTGTGACTATGACTGTGTGTGAATGTATGGCTGCTTGACTGTATGGCTGTGTGTGACTATGACTGTGTGTGACTATGACTGTGTGGCTGTATGACTGTGTGTATGTGTTTGTGACTGTGTGTGACTGTGTATATCCATGTGTGTGGCTGTGTGACTGGCTGTATGACTGTGTGTGTGACTGTATGACTGTGTGTGTGTGTGTGACTATGACTGTGTGTGTGACTGTATGACTGTGTGTGTGTGTGTGACTGTATGACTGTGTGTATGACTTTATGACTGTGACTGATGACTGTGTGACTGTATGACTGTGTGTGTGTGTGTGACTGTATGACTGTGTGTGTGTGTGACTATGACTGTGTGTGTGACTGTATGACTGTGTGTGTGTGACTATGACTGTGTGTGACTGTATGACTGTGTGACTTTATGACTGTGTGACTGTGTGACTATGGCTGTGTGACTGTATGACTGCGTGTGTGGCTGTATGGCTGTATGACTGTGTGGCTGTATGGCTGTGCGTGTGTGACTGACTATGACTGACTGTATGACTGTGTGTGTGACTGTATGACTGTGTGGCTGTATGACTGTGCTGTGTGACTGACTATGACTGTGTGACTGTATGACTGTGGCTGTGTGACTGTGACTATGACTGTATGACTGTGTGACTGTGACTATGACTGTATGACTGTGACTGTATGTGGCTGTATGACTGTGTGTGGCTGTATGACTGTGTGGCTGTATGACTGTGGCTGTGTGACTGACTATGACTGTATGACTGTGTGGCTATATGACTGTGTGACTGTATGTGACTGTACGACTGTGACTATGACTGTGTGGACTGTATGACTGTGTGTGACTGTATGGCTGTGTGTGTAAATGTATGACTGTGTGTGACTATGGCTGTGTGTGACTGTATGGCTGTGTGGCTGTATGGCTGTGTGTGTGTATGACTGTGTGTGAATGTATGGCTGTGTGTGACTGTATAGCTGTGTGTGACTATGACTGTGTGTGTGACTGTATGACTGTGTGACTGTATGACTGTGACTGTATGACTGTGTGTGACTATGGCTGTGTGTGACTGTATGGCTGTGTGTGTGAATGTATGGCTGTGTGTGTGACTGTATGACTGTGTGTGACTGTATGGCTGTGTGTGACTATGACTGTGTGTGAATGTATGGCTGTGTGTGACTGTATGGCTGTGTGTGACTGTGTGTGACTGTATGGCTGTGTGTGACTGTATGGCTGTGTGTGACTATGACTGTGTGTGAATGTATGGCTGTGTGTGACTGTATGGCTGTGTGTGACAGTATGGCTGTGTGTGTGACTGTATGACTGTGTGTGAATGTATGGCTGTGTGTGACTGTATGGCTGTGTGTGAATGTATGGCTGTGTGTGACTGTATGGCTGTGTGTGACTTAGGGGTGGTGAAAAAAATCGATTATCGATTAATCGCGAGTATGTTATGGACGAGTATGAATCGATTATTAAATTTTCAAAAATCGATTTTTTATTATTTAAAAAAAAAAAAATGTTTTGCATTATTATTATTATTGCCGCATCGCTGGATCTAGAGAGAAGCCGCCGCCGCCGTCGAGGAAGCGACAAGCCAGCTTACTAGGACAGCGCCTGAAGAAGCCGGCCGTCTTCGCCACCTTCAGCCATCTGTGCGAGCTACGCTATCCGGCGACGTATCTTTTCTTGCAAAACTTACTGTCTAAAAGAGCAGCGAGCGTCTTTTTCAAGATGCCTTGCACTTCCTGCGGCTCGTGCAGAGCCCCGCACAGCGACGGAGACCGCCATGTGAACTGCGCTCTCTGCCTGGGCCAGGAACACGCAGCTCTTGCCCTCAGGGGGTTTGTGAGCTCAGCGACGCACTTCCGATGTCGACCCTGCGGGCTCGGCTCGAGTATTCAACCCTCGAGCCTCGCTCTCGCCTTCTCCGCCTCCCCTCACAGACTCGCAGCTGCCTCTCACGAGCCGCACTGCTGTCGTTTTCTGATGCAAACGCTCGCCGGAATGACTCTCTCGAGCGTCTATCTCTCCTTCTCCGCCCCCCCTCCCGCCCGCGCTGCCGCCGCCTCAGGGGACGAGGCGCTTGATATGGATGAGGACGCGCTGCTGACAGCTGTTCTAACCGCATATAATGCAAAACATTTTTTGCATTATAAACTTTTTCTTTACCTTGACATGTTTCGACTGCAACCTGCAGTCTTCCTCCACCTGAACAACACCTTGTCTTTCTAGAAGAAAATTGTCCAATTTCAACAGTATGTTGGTTCTGATCTACTTCCTAAAGGAAATAAGCCTTTCATTTATTTGTTATTGTTTAGTTCAACTTGATCAGTCACAACACAATGTGATGTATTCATTTCTGTGTTCTACAGAACATAAGCTACATACAAATAATTCTGAAGTTATAACTACACGACACAGAAAGTGCTTTGAGTTGTTGTTACTCAATAAAGAGTTAAGTAATTCAGCAGCTGACTTTTTTTAATACTGCAATCACTTTGTAGTGTATTTTCGTTTAATGTTGTGAAATGGAAAATCAATAATCGCTAATCGAGAATCGTTAATAATCGAAAATCGACTGTAATCGAATCGGGACTTCAATAATCGTAATCGAATCGGGAAATCAGACAGATTAACCACCCCTAGTGTGACTATGACTGTGTGTGTGACTGTATGACTGTGTGTGAATGTATGGCTGTGCGTGACTATGGCTGTGTGTGACTATGACTGTGTGTGACTATGACTGTGTGGCTGTATGACTGTGTGGCTGTGTGACTGTGTGTGTGACTGTATATCTATGTGTGTGGCTGTGTGTGACTGACTGTATGATTGTGTGAGAGTGACTGTGGCTGTATGACTGTGTGTGTGACTATGACTGTGTGTGTGTGTGACTATGACTGTGTGTGTGACTATGACTATGACTGTGTGTGACTGTATGACTGTGTGTGTGTGACTGTATGACTGTGTGTGTGTGACTGTATGACTGTGTGTGTGACTATGACTGTGTGTGGTGACTTTATGACTGTGTGTGTGACTATGACTGTATGACTGTGTGTGACTGTATGACTGTGTGTGTGACTGTATGACTGTGTGACTGTATGACTATGACTGTGTGACTGTATGACTGTGTGTGTGTGTGTGTGACTATGACTGTGTGTGACTGTATGACTGTGTGTGTGACTATGACTGTGTGTGTGACTTTATGACTGTGTGTGTGACTATGACTGTGTGTGTGACTTTATGACTGTGTTTTACTGTGTGACTATGACTGTATGACTGTGTGACTATGACTGTGTGTGTGGCTGTATGACTGACTGTATGACTGCGTGTGGCTGTATGACTGTGACTATGACTGACTGTATGACTGTGTGTCTATATGACTGTGCGTGTGTGACTGTGACTATGACTGTGTGACTGTATGACTGTGTGTGGCTGTATGACTGTGTGGACTCTATGACTGTGTGACTATGACTGTGTGAGTGACTGTATGACTGTGTGTGTGACTGTATGACTGTGTGTGTGACTTTATGACTGTGTGTGACTGTGACTGGCTGTATGACTGTGACTATGACTGACTGTATGACTGCGTGTGTGACTGACTGTGTGTGGCTGTATGACTGTGTGTGGCTGTATGACTGTGTGTGGCTGTATGACTGCGTGTGTGACTGTGTGTGTGACTGTATGACTGTGTGACTGTATGACTGCGTGTGTGACTGTGTGTGTGACTGTATGACTGTGTGTGGCTGTATGACTGTATGACTATGACTGTGTGGCTATATGACTGTGTGACTGTATGTGACTGTAAGACTGTGTGACTGACTGTATGACTGTGTGGCTGTATGACTGTGTGAGTGTGTGTGTATGTGTTTGTGACTGTGTGTGACTGACTGTGTATGGTTGTTTGTGTGAGAGTGTGGTGTGTGTGTGCGAGAGCTTCACATCAGTGCAGTGCTGACTCCGTCTCTGACGTGTGTGTGTGTGTGTGTGTGTGTGTGTGTGTGTGTGTGTGTGAGCTTCACATCAGTGCAGTGCTGACTCCCTCTCTGACGTGTGTGTGTGTGTGTGTGTGACAGGACGAGGCCAATAAGAACGGGGGGAAGTGGATCATCCGGCTCAGGAAGGGTCTGGCGTCCCGGTTCTGGGAGAACATCATCCTGGCGATGCTGGGAGAGCAGTTCATGGTGGGAGAGGAGATCTGCGGCGTCGTCGTGTCCATACGCTTCCAGGTACTGATGCATTCTGGGAAACCAGGCTCTCTGTGGCAGTCGCTCACCAGACATGATCGTTCTGACATCATTTCCTCCAAACCTGCATGACTTCCTACAGTGAAACACAGATGATGTTGTGAACAGAAAACATGTGGTTAGTTCTGTTCTGATGTGTGTGTGTGTGTGCGTGTGTGCGCGCGTGTGTGTGTGCGCGTGTGTGTGTGTGCGCAGGAGGACATTCTGTCCATCTGGAATAAAACGGCCCATGATCAGGTGACCACTTCACGGATAAGAGACACACTGCGGCGCGTGCTGAACCTCCCGCCCAACACCATCATGGAGTACAAGACACACAACGACAGTCTCAAGTACGTCACACACCACACCACACACACACACACTGAACCTCCCGCCCAACACCATCATGGAGTACAAGACACACAACGACAGTCTGAAGTACGTCTCACACACACACACACACACACACTGAACCTCCCGCCCCAACACCATCATGGAGTACAAGACACACAGCGACAGTCTCAAGTACGTCACACACACACACACACACACACACACACACTGAACCTCCCGCCCAACACCATCATGGAGTACAAGACACACAACGACAGTCTCAAGTACGTCTCACACACACACACACACACACTGAACCTCCCGCCCAACACCATCATGGAGTACAAGACACACAGCGACAGTCTCAAGTACGTCACACACACACACACACACACACACACTGAACCTCCCGCCCAACACCATCATGGAGTACAAGACACACAACGACAGTCTCAAGTACGTCACACACACACACACACACACTGAACCTCCCGCCCAACACCATCATGGAGTACAAGACACACAACGACAGTCTCAAGTACGTCACACACACACACACACACACACACACACACACTGAACCTCCCGCCCAACACCATCATGGAGTACAAGACACACAACGACAGTCTCAAGTACGTCTCACACACACACACACACACTGAACCTCCCGCCCAACACCATCATGGAGTACAAGACACACAACGACAGTCTCAAGTACGTCACACACACACACACACACACACACACACACACACTGAACCTCCCGCCCAACACCATCATGGAGTACAAGACACACAACGACAGTCTCAAGTACGTCTCACACACACACACACACACTGAACCTCCCGCCCAACACCATCATGGAGTACAAGACACACAACGACAGTCTCAAGTACGTCTCACACACACACACACACCACACACACACTGAACCTCCCGCCCAACACCATCATGGAGTACAAGACACACAGCGACAGTCTCAAGTACGTCTCACACACACACACACACACACACACACACACACACACTGAACCTCCGCCCAACACCATCATGGAGTACAAGACACACAACGACAGTCTCAAGTACGTCTCTCACACACACACACACACACACACACACACTGAATGGTCTCTGATCCTCCTGTTCTTCTTGTTTTCTCAGGGATAATTCCAGCTTCCGGAATACGAAGATTACTTTGTGAAAACCTGGAAATAATTTTCATATGGACATTCCTTTTTACACCACGAGCCAGCGGCGCAGAATGAACCCTGAGGACACGCTGTGTGTGTGAGAGAGTGAGTTTGTGTGTGTGTGTGTGTGTGTGGTGTGAGAGAGTGATTGGGTGTGTGTCTGTTTTTGTGTATGTGTGTGTGTGTGTGTGAGTGAGAGAGTGATTGGGTGTGTGTCTGTTTTTGTGTATGTGTGTGTGAGAGAGGGAGTGAGTGGGTGGGTGTGTGTGAGTGAGTGTGTGTGATGATAATATTGTCCTAAATTATTACATCGGTTTCATTGAGTCTGTTTTATTCCTCAGTCACACGTTTCATCAGATTCAGTGTTTTTGAAATGAGAACATGATTTAAGTTCATCTCATGTTTCAAATTACAGATTGTTTGAAAACAGCTTTAATGTAAACACACATTTCAATGGAGCGATGTAATTTAAACCCAATGAACACTCTAGCTGAATTGAAATACAGTTTTAAATAAAGACATTAGTGTGTGATCTGATGCAAACATGATGTTCTTCCTCAGTGTTTCGGTCTCATTTTCATCCTTAAATCAACATACATTTACTGGAGAAGCAGAATCACCCACTCATTCTGTCCTTTTATTATTTATCCAATGTTTTGATGCTTTAAATACTTTTTTTTTTTTTAAATCGAATCCAAATAACAATAATTAAAACATGTTTCCCCTCAGGAAGAGGAAACTATTCCTCATGTTTTCCTTTAATAAACAGTTTTGCTCACATATTTCAGCTTCTTGTTTTTCTTTTTTCTTTATTTTATATGCTTGTTAATATTTGTCATTATTACTCCTTTCCATAATTACTGATACAGTTAGATATCAGAATTACAATTTATTTGTATGATGGATAAATAACATATTCATTGGAATTCGACGAATTGACTATTTAACCCTGCGTTGAATATTGTTGCTCGTTGACTAATTACTTTGGTAAATCGAAATCTATTTATATATGTAATTGTAATTTTTGTGTGCATTCTCCTTGTATTTTGATGTGGTGAGGAGGAGAATGTGGCTGATTGATTGATGACGTGTTTCCGCTTCCGTCACGGCGCGGTTTGAAGCGGGGAATCAGCGCGAGACACACGAACGGTAAACAAACTAATATAACTCTACTCAAACTCTATTTAAACTTTAGAAACTGTGTAGTTCTCCAGCTCAGAAGCTTGTGAAGATCGTCAGTGTGTCGCAGAGATAACCTCTCTGTTGTTTGCGAGCTCAGAGCGTTTATTCGGCTGATTTGCGCGTCAGATGCAGTGTTTTATTGTATATTTGATGTCGGATCATATTAAACTTCACGCGATTTAATAATTCAACACGAGCCTCATAACTAAACACTTCATTCATGCCGTCATATTCACCGAAGAGAGTCTGCTGCTGTTGCCATGGAGACGGAGGATTGATTGGCATTTCAAAATAAACTAATCATATATGACGTAATGATAATCTTGTTCATATGTGAGAAGTATTTTTTTAAGTTTAACAAATGTATGATTTAGGTGTTACATAATCATGATCTCAGACATTATGAACTCGTGTGTGTTTGTTTGTGAGTGTGTAGGTGATTGTGAGTTTGTGATTTTTGTGTGTGTTATTGTGTATATGTATGTGTGTGTGTGTGATTGTGTGTATATGTATGTGTGTTATTTTGTGTGTGTGTGTGATTGTGTGTATATTCAATCCAATTCACGTTCATTTGTATAGCGCTTTTCACAATACACATCATTTCACATCAAAGCAGCTTTACAGAAAATGCATATTACAGTTAACAGTGATCTGTTATCAGAGGAAACTGTATAAGTTATGCATCTCAGAAAAGGTATTAATTTAAACAATGTAATAATTTAATGCATAAACAATGAGCTCATTGAAGTAATGAATACTAGTTTGTTAACAAATGATTATGACATTTAGAAAAAAGTAGCATTGGTGCATGTTGATTCAGAGTGTGTGTGTGTGTGTGTGCAGTGAGATGTCTGTGAGCCGAGCTCCTGATGATGATGATGATGCTCCTCTTCATCACTCCTCTCTCCCGGCTCTCGCTCGCTCATGGCCCTCCTCTCCTCTCTCTCTGCTCTCCTCCTCTCGTCAGGTGACCTCTGACCTCTACAGCTCGTTACAGCACAGCCGACAGCAGGAGGTCAGAGGTCACAACGCCAGGTACAAACACATCACAATCAATCATTTATAGTCAATAATAAGATCATGAGTTTTGACTCTCTCTCTTTCTCTCTCTCTCTCTCTCTGCCAGGCAGGTGTCGTTCGCCCTCTCCTCTCCTGACCTCACTGCTCTCCGGGCCACCGTAGCCACGCCCCCTGTCCTCTCTCATAGGCTGGAGGACTGCAGCCTGGACTCCGCCTCCTGCCGTGATGTGATTGGCTCAGGAGTGGAGGGGGAGGAGTCAGATCTGCAGAACAGCCTGTCGGTGAGCATGAGAGATCTGCATACACAAGCTAATTAACATTAACACTATTTTCACAGTAGTTTGTTTTCTCCATGAGGAAATTTAATGTTAACGAACATGTATAAACTGTTAAAGATCGACCTACTGTAACTATCTACCGTAACTATCTACCGTAACTATCTACTGTAACTATCTACCGTAACTATCTACCATAACTATCTACGTAACCATCTACCGTAACTATCTATGTAACTATCTACCGTAACTATCTACTGTAACTATCTACCGTAACTATCTACTGTAACTATCTACCGTAACTATCTACTGTAACTATCTACCTAACCATCTACCGTAACTATGTAACTATCTACCGTAACTATCTACTGTAACTATCTACCGTAACTATCTACGTAACTATCTACCGTAACTATCTACTGTAACTATCTACCGTAACTATCTACTGTAACTATCTACCTAACCATCTACCGTAACTATGTAACTATCTACCGTAACTATCTACTGTAACTATCTACCGTAACTATCTACGTAACTATCTACCGTAACTATCTACTGTAACTATCTACCTAACCATCTACCTTAACTATGTAACTATCTACCGTAACTATCTACTGTAACTATCTACTGTAACTATCTACTGTAACTATCTACCGTAACTATCTACTGTAACTATCTACCGTAACTATCTACTGTAACTATCTACCTAACCATCTACCTTAACTATGTAACTATCTACCGTAACTATCTACTGTAACTATCTACCGTAACTATCTACGTAACTATCTACCGTAACTATCTACTGTAACTATCTACCTAACCATCTACCTTAACTATGTAACTATCTACCGTAACTATCTACTGTAACTATCTACCGTAACTATCTACTGTAACTATCTATGTAACTATCTACCGTAACTATCTACGTAACCATCTACCGTAACTATGTAACTATCTACCGTAACTATCTACTGTAACTATCTACCGTAACTATCTACGTAACTCTCTACTGTAACTATCTATGTAACTATCTACCGTAACTATCTACTGTAACTATCTATGTAACTATCTATGTAACTATCTATGTAACTATCTACCGTAACTATCTACCGTAACTATCTATGTAACTATCTACCGTAACTATCTACTGTAACTATCTACCGTAACTATCGACGTAACCATCTACCGTAACTATCTACCGTAACTATCTACATAACTATCTACCGTAACTATCTACCGTAACTATCTACCGTAACTATCTACCGTAACTATCTACGTAACTATCTACGTAACTATCTACCGTAACTATCTACGTAACTCTCTACTGTAACTATCTACGTAACTCTCTACTGTAACTATCTATGTAACTATCTACCGTAACTATCTACGTAACCATCTACCGTAACTATCTACCGTAACTATCTACTGTAACTATCTACCATAACTATCTACTGTAACTATCTACCGTAACTATCTACCGTAACTATCTACCGTAACTATCTACGTAACTATCTACCATAACTATCTACTGTAACTATCTACCGTAACTATCTACGTAACTATCTACCGTAACTATCTACGTAACTCTCTACTGTAACTATCTACGTAACTCTCTACTGTAACTATCTATGTAACTATCTACCGTAACTCTCTACGTAACCATCTACCGTAACTATCTACCGTAACTATCTACTGTAACTATCTACCATAACTATCTACTGTAACTATCTACCGTAACTATCTACGTAACTATCTACCGTAACTATCTACGTAACTCTCTACTGTAACTATCTATGTAACTATCTACCGTAACTATCTACGTAACCATCTACCGTAACTATCTACCGTAACTATCTACTGTAACTATCTACCATAACTATCTACTGTAACTATCTACCGTAACTATCTACCGTAACTATCTACCGTAACTATCTACCGTAACTATCTACGTAACTATCTACGTAACTATCTACGTAACCATCTACCGTAACTATGTAACTATCTACCGTAACTATCTACTGTAACTATCTACCGTAACTATCTACGTAACTCTCTACTGTAACTATCTATGTAACTATCTACCGTAACTATCTACCGTAACTATCTACCGTAACTATCTACTGTAACTATCTACCGTAACTATCTACTGTAACTATCTACTGTAACTATCTATGTAACTATCTACTGTAACTATCTACCGTAACTATCTACGTAACTATCTACCGTAACTATCTACCGTAACTATCTACGTAACTATCTACGTAACTATCTACCGTAACTATCTACGTAACTATCTACCGTAACTATCTACCGTAACTATCTACGTAACTATCTACCGCAACTATCTACGTAACTATCTACCGTAACTATCTACTAGGGGTGGGTATTGTTAGGAATTTCACAATTCGATTCGATTTCGATTCTTGAGGCTTCAATTCGATTTCGATTCGATATTGATTTATTAGCTTCGATATCGATTCAATAATAAGTAAATACACAAGTAATTAAGTACCTGAGTATATTTTTAAATAATGTGTGCAGTATTACCAATGTTTAAGAACAAATTGACCCCAGCTTGTTTCCTGTCATGGTTTATTTAGCAGAACAAACTGTACAATATTGTACATGTTGAATACAAACCACAGCTGTAACAAACAGGTGCTTTATTAACACACCTCTAAAGTGCATGTAACTGTAATAGAAAGTATATTTCTTTCTTCATATACATTCAAGTTATAAAAGAAATGTAAACAGAAGCACAAAATGTGCATACTCATAAAAAAATTGCGCTTCGTGAGGCACACGCGCGCACATTTGCACACACACGCAAGGACTCTCGCTCTCTTCCTCTCTGTCGTGCGCGCGCTACGCGGTTTGGAGCTCGCGAGCTCTAGATTTCGGGAGATTTGAACTAATTTGCGGCCATCAGGGAGCCGCTATCAATATGCGGGAGACTCCCGGAGACTTGTTGTTCTTATTATCATTTAGGGGGGCTTAGGAACATGTTGGGGTAGCTTCAGCCCCCCTAAAATAGGCCTAACGACGTCCCTGGTTGGTGGTGCAGGCTTGAACGCAGTGCAGCTGCTGTCCGTCATCTTGCTGTTTTGGTAAAGCGCGTCTTGTACACAGAGACAGTAAAAGCTTGTACAACGCTGAACGCTCTCACTAGAGTGTTGCCCACAGCGCCGCCACTGGCCGGTGGGCTGAATCGATTCATAGGATTTGATGAATCGATATTGAATTGAGAAACAAATAATTGCAATGCATTGATGAATCAATATTTTTACCCAGCCCTACTATCTACCGTAACTAGCTACCGTAACTGTCTACCGTAACTGTCTACCGTAACTTTGGGTGAACTACTCCTTTAATCGTATTCTATGCGTTTGTTAAAGTCATCAGTTTGCATTATTTCAACTTATTTTTTAAAGAATACTTACATTTTAATTATAGTTGCTTACATTTATTCTAATTATATTTTATTTATAATAGGCTTCTAATATTGATTATTTTATGCTTATTTTTAATTCCGTATAAAAACACTTCTGGCATACATTAAACTGAGACTGCCCTGGTGTTTCTGTCCTGTCGTCTTTAAAACTGAAGCGTGTCTTTCTGTGACATTAGCGCCACCTAGCGGGATTACAGTAATACAGCACGTGTGGTCCCTGTCGCGCGTCCAGCCTGACTCAAATCAAACACAGCTGCGTTTACGAGCATCAGCTGCTGAACGTTGGCTACTTTCAATTAAAGGTCAAAAATATTAATATATTATATAGAAAACTTTAGCCGTGTTGCTGTGTCATGTATGCTATCTCCACTATCTCTGACATCATCACGTTATTGCAGCGGCACATATGAGTCAGTCCTAATTTATTATCTTGTGTGTGTGTGTCTAGAGCGGCAGGAGGCACATAGAGGAGATGGAGAGTGTAAGGACACACTTACAGTCCATACTGAGACCCAAACCAACCACTGCGGACAGACACGGTCAGAACACACTCACACTCACACACACACACACACACACACACACACACACACACACACACACGTCTGGTTCGCTATCTTTGTGGGGACTCTCTCCATAGGCTTAATGGTTTTTATACTGTACAAACTGTATATTCTCTCCCCTTACACTAACCCTACCCCTAAACCTGCCCATCACACACACACACACACACACACACACACACACACACACTACCCCTAAACCTGCCCATCACACAGACACACACACACACACAC
Source organism: Gila robusta (assembly GCA_030770095.1). NCBI lineage: Eukaryota > Metazoa > Chordata > Actinopteri > Cypriniformes > Leuciscidae > Gila > Gila robusta. The sequence continues at coordinate 828,917 of JAVALU010002595.1, read as the reverse complement.
ACACACACTACCCCTAAACCTGCCCATCACACAGACACACACACACACACACACACACACACACACTACCCCTAAACCTGCCCATCACACAGACAGACACACACACACACACACACACACACACACTACCCCTAAACCTGCCCATCACACAGACACACACACACACACACACTACCCCTAAACCTGCCCATCACACACACACACACACACACACTACCCCTAAACCTGCCCATCACAGAAAACTTTCTGCATTTTTACATTTTCAAAATTCAAAGTTTAGTATATTTATTAAACCATTTCCCTTGTGGGGACTGCACTGCTGGCTGCTCCACACAATGTAGGAGATCTCAGGCTTTACTATCCTTGTGGGACATTTGGTCCCCGCTATGTGATATAAACAAAGGCACACACACTCTCTCTCTCTCTCTCTCTCTCTCTCTCTCTCTCTCTCACACACACACACACTCTCTCTCACACACACACACACTCTCTCTCACACACACACACACACACACAGTAAGTGCTGTTTAACTGCAGTTAGTGCAGATCCCCTGACCTTTCACCTTTGACCCTGCAGGTTTTCTGACCCCTGCGTGGGATCACTTCCTGGATGATTCACGCGAGAGCGACGACACGTCACACCTGCTCAGGTGAAACACACACACACACACACACACACACACGCATATAAAGCAGTGATACACAGCTGTGTGTCTGTCTCTAAACTAGGGGTCGACCGATACGTGTGTTCAGCGCCGATACCGATTATTACAGATCAAGTAGACCGATAAGTCTCCCGATATATTGCGCATCTTATGATCGTATCTTAAAAATTAAGATGCTGGTGCTGGAAAGTCCTCCGACTGGGGACTCAACGCCCAGAGCGGGTCACGAGCGGGGTCATGAGTGGGTAACGAGCGGGGTCACGAGCGGGGTCATGAGCGGGTCATGAGCGGGTCACGAGCGGGTCACGAGCGGAGCGGGTCACGAGCGGGGTCATGAGTGGGTAACGAGCGGGTCACGAGTGGGTCACGAGCGGAGCGGGTCACGAGCGGGTCACGAGCGGGTCACGAGCGGGTCACGAGCGAGCGGGTCACGAGCGAAGCGGGTCACGAGCGGGTCACGAGCGGGTAACGAGCGGGTCACGAGCGGGGTCACGAGTGGGTCACGAGCGGGGTCACGAGTGGGTCACGAGCGGGTCACGAGCGGGGTCACGAGCGGGGTCATGAGCGGGGTCATGAGTGGGTAACGAGCGGGTCACGAGTGGGTCACGAGCGGGTCACGAGCGGGTCACGAGGGGGTCACGAGCGGAGCGGGTCATGAGCGGGGTCACGAGCGAAGCGGGTCACGAGCGGGGTCACGAGCGGGTCACGAGCGGGGTCACGAGTGGGTCACGAGCGGGTCACGAGTGGGTCAC
>JAVALU010002595.1:820000-822500 GCA_030770095.1 Gila robusta | reverse complement strand
GTTTTTATAATTATCATTGAAGTTGTTATATTTATCATTATTTTTATTAGTTAACATTATAGTTATTGTTACAGTTTGTAGTAACCGTTATCGTTGCGTTATAGTTTTTAGAGTTACTGTTACAGTTTTTTTTTATAGTTATCATTAGTTACCGTTATAGTTGGGCCATCTATCACCATAGTTTTATAGTTATGGCTATTTAGTCAGCATTATATTTGTGGCGTGTGTGTGTGCTGTAGACGCGGTTCGAGGCGCAGAAGTCTCAGATGGAGGCGGAGTTTCGTCTGTCGTTGGAACAGCAGCTCACTGAAAAACTGACCGCTTTACAGGAGGAGAACGCGACACACAACACACAGCTACGGCAACAACACAGGTACACACATCACTGGAGAGAAACATCAGTAGCTCAGGGTGAACGCCGTTATGTAACTGTGTGTGTGTGTGTGTGCGCGTGTTGCAGGAAGCAGTTGTTGGATCTGAGTGCACGGCACAAGCGAGAGCTGGCGCTCCACCTGGATCACTTCACAACACAGTTACAGGAGAGAGACGACAAACTGCAGCAGCTCACACACACTTACGAACACAAGTACGACTCTGTGTGTGTGTGAGTGAGTATGTGAGTGTGTGTGTGTGAGTTAATGAGTGAGTATGTGAGTGTGTGTGTGTGTGAGTTAATGAGTGAGTATGTGAGTGTGTGTGTGTGTGAGTTAATGAGTGAGTATGTATGCGAGTGAGTGAGTGAGAGAGTGTGTGAGTGTGTGAGTGTGTGTGTGTGAGTGAGTGAGTATGTGAGTAAGAGGTGTGAGTGAGTATGTGAGTGAGTGTGTGAGTGAGTGAGTGTGTGAGTGTGTGAGTGTGTGAGTGAGTGTGTGAGTGAGTGTGTGAGTGAGTGTGTGAGTGAGTGAGTGTGTGAGTGAGTGTGTGAGTGAGTATGTGAGTAAGAGGTGTGAGTGAGTGTGTGAGTGAGTGTGTGAGTGAGTGTGTGAGTGAGTGTGTGAGTGAGTGTGTGAGTGTGAGTGTGTGAGTGAGTGTGTGAGTGAGTGTGTGAGTGAGTGTGTGAGTGAGTGTGTGAGTGAGTGTGTGAGTGAGTGTGTGAGTGAGTGTGTGAGTGAGTGTGTGTGTGAGAGTGAGTATGTGATTGAGTTTGTGAGTGTGTGAGTGAGTGTGAGTGTGTGAGTGAGTGAGTATGTGATTGAGTTTGTGTGTGAGTGAGTATGTGAGTAAGAGGTGAGTGTGTGAGTGTGAGTGAGAGTGAGTGTGTGAGAGTGAGTGTGTGAGTGAGTGTGTGAGTGTGTGAGTGAGTGTGTGGGTGGGTGAGTGGGTGGGTGAGTGTGTGAGTGAATGTGTGTGTGAGAGTGTGTGAGTGAGTGAGTGAGTATGTGATTGAGTTTGTGAGTGTGTGAGTGAGTGTGAGTGAGTGTGTGGGTGGGTGAGTGAGTGTGTGTGTGAGTGAGTGAGTGAGTATGTGATTGAGTTTGTGAGTGAGTGAGTGAGTGAGTGTGTGAGTTGTGTGAGTGAGTGAGTGTGTGAGTGTGTGTGAGAGTGAGTGAGTGTGTGTGTGAGTGGTATGTGATGTGAGTTTGTGAGTGAGTGAGTATGTGATTGAGTGTGTGAGTGAGTGAGTGTGTGAGTGTGTGAGTGTGTGTGAGTGAGTGTGAGTGTGTGAGTGAGTGTGTGATTGAGTGAGTGAGTGTGTGAGTGAGTATGTGAGTGAGTGAGTGTGTGAGTGAGATGTGAGTGAGTGAGTGAGTGTGTGAGTGAGCATGTGAGTAAGAGGTGTGTGTGAGTGAGTGTGTGAGTGAGTGAGTGTTTCATTGTGTGATTGTGTTTGTGAGTGAGTAATTGATTGAGGATGTAAGAGTGAGTGTGAGTGAGTGATTGAGTGAGTGAGTGAGTGTGTGTGTGAGTGAGTGAGTGTGAGTAAGAGTGAGTGTGTGTGAGTAAGAGTGAGTATGTGATTGAGTTTGTGAGTAAGTAATTGATTGAGTGAGGATGTAAGAGTGAGTGTGTGTGTGTGTTTGTGAGTGAGTTATTGATTGAGTATGTGATTAAGAGTGAGTGTGTGAGTGAGTGAGTGATTGATTGATTGATTGAGTGTGTGAGTTAATGAGTGTGTGTGTGTGTGAGTAACTGATTGAGTGAGTGAGTGTGTGATTGAGTGTGTGAGTGAGTAATTGATTGAGTGAGTAAGAGTGTGTGTGTGAGTGTGTGAGTGAGTAATTGATTGAGTGTGTGTGGTGTAATTAACTAATTGTTCTGCATTTGTCATTGAGAGTGTATAATGTAATTAAGATATATTTTTAAGATGAAACAATTTGGTTTTCCAGATACTAGACACGTGACTTTCAAATAAAAGATTGGTATCAAAGAGCACACCCAGTGTGTGTGTGTGTGTGTGTGTGTGTGAGTGATTGTGTGAGTGAGTGAGTGAGTGTGTTAGGCCGTAATCATAATAATGTGTGTGATGTCATTTATGCGTATTTGTGTGTGTGTGTGTGTT
>JAVALU010002595.1:797500-815000 GCA_030770095.1 Gila robusta | reverse complement strand
AGCAGGAGGCGCTGTAGAGTGTGTGTGTGTGTGTGATCACAGGTCCAGCAGGAGGCGCTGTAGAGAGTGTGTGTGTGATCACAGGTCCAGCAGGAGGCGCTGTAGAGTGTGTGTGTGTGTGTGTGTGTGTGTGAGATCACAGGTCTAGCAGGAGGCGCTGTAGAGAGTGTGTGTGTGATCACAGGTCCAGCAGGAGGCGCTGTAGAGAGTGTGTGTGTGTGATCACAGGTCCAGCAGGAGGCACTGTAGAGTGTGTGTGTGTGTGTGTGATCACAGGTCCAATAGGAGGCACTGTAGAGAGAGTGTGTGTGATCACAGGTCCAGCAGGAGGCACTGTAGAGTGTGTGTGTGTGATCACAGGTCCAGCAGGAGGCACTGTAGAGTGTGTGTGTGTGATCACAGGTCCAGCAGGAGGCACTGTAGAGTGTGTGTGTGTGATCACAGGTCCAGCAGGAGGCACTGTAGAGAGTGTGTGTGTGATCACAGGTCCAGCAGGAGGCACTGTAGAGTGTGTGTGTGTGATCACAGGTCCAGCAGTGAGGCGCTGTAGAGAGTGTGTGTGTGATCACAGGTCCAGCAGGAGGCGCTGTAGAGAGTGTGTGTGTGATCACAGGTCCAGCAGGAGGCACTGTAGAGTGTGTGTGTGTGTGTGTGTGTGTGATCACAGGTCCAACAGGAGGCGCTGTAGAGTGTGTGTGTGTGTGTGTGTGTGTGTGTGTGATCACAGGTCCAGCAGGAGGCGCTGTAGAGCGTGTGTGTGTGTGAGAGATCACAGGTCCAGCAGGAGGCGCTGTAGAGTGTATGTGTGTGTGTGATAACAGGTCCAGCAGGAGGCGCTGTAGAGTGTGTGTGTGTGTGTGAGAGATCACAGGTCCAGCAGGAGGCGCTGTAGAGTGTATGTGTGTGTGTGAGATCACAGGTCCAGCAGGAGGCGCTGTAGAGTGTGTGTGTGTGTGTGTGTGTGTGTGTGTGTGTGATCACAGGTCCAGCAGGAGGCGCTGTAGAGTGTGTGTGTGTGTGTGTGTGTGTGTGTGATCACAGGTCCAGCAGGAGGCGCTGTAGAGTGTGTGTGTGTGTGAGATCACAGGTCCAGCAGGAGGCGCTGTAGAGTGTGTGTGTGTGTGTGTGTGTGTGTGATCACAGGTCCAGCAGGAGGCGCTGTAGAGTGTGTGTGTGTGTGTGTGTGTGTGTGATCACAGGTCCAGCAGGAGGCGCTGTAGAGCCGGTGGGAGAGTCCGGCTCCGGGGCCCGTCTGATCCCAGGGCCCGACGCACAGATAACCGACTCAGAGCCTGTAGAGCCGGAGCGTCTCCTGAGGAACACAGGATACATTATCTTTTCTACATTCGATAGTTCAGTCAGCCTTTAAAGTAGAGTTTTCTGACTAAATGACCGTTAGACCGTTTCAAATCAGTTAGTATGCGGCAGTGTTGGGGAAAATTACTTTTAAAAGTAATACAGTACAATATTGCGTTACTCCCAAAAAAAGTAACTAATAGCGTTACTTAGTTACTTTTTGTGAAAAGTAATGTGTTACATTACTTTTGCGTAACTTTTTTTCACCTGGGCTGTTTGTTAATAACAACAACAACCAAAGTAGTGTAATGAATAATCCTCAGGCTGAAGGAAATGCATATTCACTCCTGTACTGTACAGTAGAGGTTGAGTAGAGTACAGTAGAGGAAGAGTAGAGGTAGAGTACAGTAGATGTAGAGTACAGTAGAGGTAGAGTACAGTAGAGGTAGAGTACAGTAGATGTAGAGTACAGTAGAGGTAGAGTACAGTAGAGGTAGAGTACAGTAGATGTAGAGTACAGTAGATGTAGAGTACAGTAGGAAGAGTAGAGTACAGAAAAGGTAGTGTACTGTAGAGGTAGAGTACAGTAGAGGAGAGTAGAGTACAGAAAGGTAGTGTACTGTAGAGGTAGTGTACTGTAGAGGTAGAGTACAGTAGAGGTAGAGTACAGTAGAGTAGAGGTAGTGTACTGTAGAGGCAGAGTACAGTAGAGGTAAAGTACAGTAGATGTAGAGTACAGTAGAGGTAGAGTACTGTAGAGGTAGAGTACAGTAGAGGTAGAGTACAGTAGAGGAAGGGTAGAGTACAGAAAAGGTAGTGTACTGTAGAGGTAGAGTACAGTAGAGGAAGAGTAGAGTACAGAAAAGGTAGTGTACTGTAGAGGTAGTGTACTGTAGAGGTAGAGTACAGTAGAGGTAGAGTACAGTAGAGTAGAGGTAGTGTACTGTAGAGGCAGAGTACAGTAGAGGTAAAGTACAGTAGATGTAGAGTACAGTAGAGGTAGAGTACTGTAGAGGCAGAGTACAGTAGAGGTAGAGTACAGTAGATGTAGAGTACAGTAGAGGTAGAGTACAGTAGAGGTAAAGTACAGTAGAGGTAAGTACAGTAGAGTAGAGTACAGTAGAGTAGTACAGTAGAGGTAGAGTACAGTAGAGGTAGAGTACAGTAGAGGTAAAGTACAGTAGATGTAGAGTACAGTAGAGGTAGAGTACAGTAGAGGTAGAGTACAGTAGAGGTAGAGTACAGTAGATGTAGAGTACAGTAGAGGTAGAGTACAGTAGATGTAGAGTACAGTAGAGGTAGAGTACAGTAGAGGTAGAGTACTGTAGAGGTAGAGTACAGTAGATGTAGAGTACAGTAGAGGTAGAGTACAGTAGAGGTAGAGTACAGTAGAGGTAGAGTACAGTAGAGTACAGTAGAGGTAGAGTACAGTAGAGGTAGAGTACAGTAGAGGTAGAGGTAGAGTACTGTAGAGGTAGAGTACAGTAGAGGTAGAGTACAGTAGAGGTAGAGTACAGTAGAGGTAAAGTACTGTAGAGGTAGAGTACAGTAGAGGTAGAGTACTGTAGAGGTAGAGTACTGTAGAGGTAGAGTACAGTAGAGGTAGAGTACAGTAGAGGTAGAGTACAGTAGAGGTAAAGTACTGTAGAGGTAGAGTACAGTAGAGGTAGAGTACAGTAGAGGTAGAGTACTGTAGAGGTAGAGTACAGTAGAGGTAGAGTACAGTAGAGGTAGAGTACAGTAGAGGTAAAGTACAGTAGAGTACAGTAGAGGTAGAGTACAGTAGAGGTAGAGTACAGTAGAGGTAGAGTACAGTAGAGGTAGAGTACTGTAGAGGTAGAGTACAGTAGAGGTAGAGTACAGTAGAGGTAGAGTACAGTAGAGGTAGAGTACTGTAGAGGTAGAGTACTGTAGAGGTAGAGTACAGTAGAGGTAGAGTACAGTAGAGGTAAAGTACAGTAGAGGTAGAGTACAGTAGAGATAGAGTACAGTAGAGGTAGAGTACAGTAGAGGTAGAGTACAGTAGAGATAGAGTACAGTAGAGGTAGAGTACAGTAGAGGTAGAGTACAGTAGAGGTAGAGTACAGTAGAGGTAGAGTACAGTAGAGATAGAGTACAGTAGAGGTAGAGTACAGTAGAGATAGAGTACAGTAGAGGTAGAGTATAGTAGAGATAGAGTACAGTAGAGGTAGAGTACAGTAGATGTAGAGTACAGTAGAGGTAAAGTACAGTAGAGGTAGAGTACAGTAGAGGTGGAGTACAGTAGAGGTAGAGTACAGTAGAGGTAGAGTACAGTAGAGATAGAGTACAGTAGAGGTAGAGTACAGTAGTGTAGAGGTATTGATCTACTGAAGGTCAGCAGCAAAGACATTGGTTAATAAAGTGAGATCAAATACATAGAGTATACTTCATTTTGAGGAATACTGAACATGCAGTTGAGACGAGTAAATGCATGTTCACATTTAGTCAACTACAATAACCATCATGTTCTCACACACACACACACTTACATACTCATATACTCATTCACACACTCATACTCTCACACACACACACACTCACACACAGTCACTCACTCATTTACTCTAATTACTATTAATTTGCTCAGTAAAAAAGATCATGTACAGTCAGCACTAACTGTAGTGACAAACACACGCTCATAAACACACACACACACGCCTATGCACTTCGATTTCTCTCAACATGGGGACAGGAGAGCCGTCAGTCAATACATGTAAAAAAGTAACTAGCGTTGCTTATTTGAAAAAGTACCTTGGATAGTTAGTTGTAAATTGAAAAATTAATGCGTTACTCTACTTGTTACTTGAAAAAGTAATCGATTAGTAACTGAAAAGTAACTCAAGTTACTTGTAATGAGTTACCGCCAACAGTGCCTGTCTAGTCAGTGACACACACACTACTAAATAAACACTATTTAATACTGATGTGATGATGTCACACTCACGTGTCGTGCCACACAGATAGCGTATGCAAATTTGAGCTCCTCCCCACACGCAGCTCACGGCAGGGAATAGCTCCGCCCCTTTGGGGAGGCCCCTGAAGGCCACGCCCAGATAGCAGTTGTCCACCACGTATCCCAGCGTCCCCGCGTCTGCGTCCAAAACCACTAACACACGATCCGGAATGCTTGGGATATCCGAGGCTCCGCCCCCAAGGTACCGCCTCCTCTTCCCATCATGCCAAAGCTGATTGGTCGAGAGGTCCCAGCCCCAGGAACACGAGTCTCCGCCTATTAGTGCTGTGTAGCCTGAGGCCTGCAGGGGGCATGTGTGTGTGGACACGCCCAGGAGGGCGTGGCTTCCTCTCTGTAGCTCCTCCCATAGCACTTCCCATATGTGAAGCCCCGCCTCTACGCCGACAGCTCCACGAACCGCATCACTGCTCTGCTCCACACGGGCTCGACACACACTCCCGCCCGACACACACACCTGCAGGTTAGGCGACAGGTGCGTCGGGCTCCACTGCGATCGAGGGTTGCCGGGGGCGACGGGGGGTGTGTCCAGAAGCACCGCGAGCCGAATGGGCGGGGCTTCAGAGAACGGACTGAACGCGGATGAGGATCTGTGGTGTTTTTTAAGATGGCCGTCCCTCAGCCAGCAACTCAGTGTAAGACCCATCCAATCAGATCACAGCAATCGCAGAACTAGATCAACTTCCTGTTCAGAGACACAAAACCACACTCAAGCCACTATAATACAACATTCATCAAACTACACTATGATAATATGATTAAATTAATAATTTGTTAACAAACAAGTATTCATTACTTCAATGAGCTAATTGTTTCTGCATTCAATTATTACATTGTTTAAATTAATACCTTTTTCACTAACTGTTATTTTGTATGTACATTTCTGAAATGCATAACTTAGACAGTTCCCTTTCGAGAACGGTCACTTCGTATTGCATAGCTAGTACGCAGTGGGGAAACTCCACCTGATTGGTTCGTGCGTCAGAGGGGCAGCCAATGGGTGAGCTAGATGCTCTGCTGTGTTCGCTGCGTTTTAAAATATAGGCCCAGTCCCAATTCGCATACTATCCGTACTAAATATTATTCGAAAATAGAATTAGTATGTCCCAAATCGTAGTATGTTGAAATGAGTGTTCCAAAGATACCCGGATGGTCTACTATTTCCGGTCAGAATCCGAAGTGCAGATCGATGCGCACGCTAACGGCTAATATTGCCCACAATCCATCGCGCGTTGGACGAGGATTCGGTTAGAACTACAAACACGAGTGAAAAGTGTTAAAAAACTACAGACATGGAGGACGCGCGAGTCCGGCGGTTATAGAGGTTTAGATAAAGGGATTTGAGTGATTAATTATCAGTATCTAACCTGACGATAATGTATTTATTCAACGTTGTCTACATTATATTGCATCTGCAGCAGCATTGTGAACTTTTGTAAAGATACAGTTAGCCATTACCTTTTAAATGCATCATTATATTCAAATTGCAGACACATGAGGAGAGTCTCCGCATGAAAGACCCACGACTGGCAGATGAACGTGCTCTCCGAAACGGTAGGAAATAAAATTAGATTGAATGGAGGATTTTAACTGTGACAAGATGATTGACAGGGCAGTTTACGGTGACAGGAACACGCGACAGATCTGTCCGTTAAAGATGACGTGGTATGTTCCAAAGCTTGTCTACTCTTTTGCTACACACTCAAATGTATGTACCTTTTCTTCACAAAAAGTGTACATACTTTTAGGTCGTAGTATAAGTAGGCGAATTGGGACTGGGCCAATATTTCTCGAGGAAAGGAGCTAAGCAATAGATGGGTTTCAGTCACGTGACTTTTTTGTTGTGGCCGCCATCTTTAGGACCTTTGCGTTAAATTGCGTAACCTCTCCCTGCTCTCAGGGAACCGAGGTTACGTTAGTAACCGAGTGCGTTTCCTCTGATAACAGATCACTCTAGTCTAAATTGAAATGTGGACTCATGCATTTTCTGTAAAGCTGCTTTGAAATGATGTATATTGTGAAAAGCGCTATACAAAAACAAGTGAATTGAATTGAAATGTGAATTAAAATCATTATGAGCAAGTCAATTATTTAAGTAGCCTAATAATATTGTGTAGCAATACATGGTTACACTTTATTTTAAGGTGTCATTTTTACAGTGTAGGCTAATTATATATTTAACTACTGAGTAATATTAATTAACTACATGTACTTACTATAGGGTTAGGGTAGGATTTGGTTGAGGGTTAGTTGCATGTAATTGCATAATTTACTGTGGTAAGTACATGTAATGTAACAAGGACACTATAAAATAAAGTGTTACCCAATATTTTATTGCTCAAACATTATGAACAGTACCGGTAATTATATGAAATTTTAATATATATTAAAATTTCATACTGTTCAAAACAACATGAACACAATTTTAACACACATAATTACACTTCCAAGTACAGTTACAGTAATAACCTCTTTAATTGTTAATATTTTGCTCTAGAAGGAAGAAATTAGGGTTATTTTGAATGGTATTTTTTTGAATGTTATTTAATGTGTTGCTATGCTCTTGTTAAAGACATCGGTAACACTTTACAATAACGTCTCATATTAATGTATGAACTAACAATTGAGCAATACATTTGTTACTGTATTTATTAATCTTTGTTGATGTTCATAAAAATACAGTTGTTCATTGTTTGTTCATGTTAGTTCACAGTGCATTAACTAATGTTAACAAATACAGCCTTTGATTTTAATAATGTATTAGTAAATGTTAGTAATATTAACTAAGATTAATAAATGCTGTAGAAGTTTTGTTCATTCTCAGGTCATGTCAAAGTAAGACATTTAAATCTCAACGGGACCGACTTGGTTAAATAGTGGTTTAAATATAGAAGATTAATCATGCTGCTTATTTTAATATATTGTGTATTTCTACTGTTTAAACTAGAATAAAGAATAAAGTTTGAAAGCCAGTGACGGGCTCTTACCGTGAGTGCGCGCGCCGCGTGTCCCCGCGCCGCTCGTTCGTTCATCCCGCATTTAAACGTCACTTATCTCCCGCGCGCGCTCCCGCGACGTCAAGGCCGGTACCGAGAGTGACGTCTGCGCGCTCCCGGGTGACGTATTTCATTCATATCCTCGTCATAACATGATGTACCATGGTAAACATGATGTCGTGTAAGGGCTATGTTATTATAATATAAGGTTAAAGTGTGAGTCACATGTAGTGAGTCACAAGTTTCATGAGAATCACTTTACTGAACTCATAACAAGCTTTAAATTATTAATTTCTCAATGTATTAAAATGCTAAAACACTATATAAATATAAATCTTATACAGTATGTATATACATATACACAGTATGAAACATGTTTTGATTGTGGAGTGAGGTCTATATTGCTGCACTGCACAGACGAGCTGAAGATCGTGATCAGATTCAGTTTCTACATCAGCTTTCTGAACAAATCAAGGCATTTCTCAGTTTAGTGAGTTACAGTTACTGTAAATACTGTATCCAGTGACGTAGTTTGTACAGAATCATAATTCAGCAGTTAGGGGTGTGTGTGTGCGTGTGAGAGAGAGAGTGTGTAAGAGTGTGTGTGTCAAGTCTCCTTCATTTATACAGCGCTTTTAACAATATAGAGTTTCACAGCAGCTTTACAGAGATAATAGGAGATTACAGTAACAGAGATTGTTTAGGCTTTACAGCAGATCTAGAATAAAGTTATTGTCCAGATAAAGTTAGTTTTGATTGATTCACTTCCGTTGTAAAGATCATTAGTTATTAACTTAGCGGCCGCTAACACACATCGTTCTAACAGAAAACACTTAACACACTCCGGCCGCTCACACACACACAACAGTGCCTGGTGCTCGAGAACGCAGATCATGAAATAGGTTCCAAGGTACAAGCCTTTAAAAATGTATAATACAGAATCTTTTATCGCTTCCGTGTAGCCGCGAGAACCAGAATTATCCCGACAGCGTTTATCAGTACAGCGGTGAAGAGCCTTCAGCGGAGAGACTAGTGACACTCAGGACTGCGGTGTCGTCGTGTCCAGGCGCAGGTCCTTCATCAGATCCGGAGTGTGTGTGTGTGTGTGTGACCCGTAGAGAACGTTTACCTGTGATGTAATCCTGTCGTAGGAAGCGTGTGGATGTTCATGTCCTGAAACAGCTCGCGGCTGAGGAGACTTCACGATCGCTGAACACACGAGCACACGTCAAACACCAGATGTTCCTGACGTGATAGACTGAAACATCTAATCCACGTTCTTCTGTTTACCTTGCTTCAGGACGTACCCATCATGCACTGGGACAGCAGTGGTGTGTGTCCCCGCTGTCCAGAACCAGAACGTTAGCAAAGCTGCGGTCAATCAGGTTAAGTTGACGTACAACATCATTAGCACACGAGGCACCTCTGGAGCACTCTGGATTCTGATTGGCTGACGTCCCTGAGCGGCGGCTTCTGATTGGATACGCGGTGAGCACGGCGGTCTTGCACAGGAAGAAGGCGGGAATGTATGGGGTGAGAATTGTTGCATTATTCCAAATAAATAGATTATGATCCACAAATAAATGTAAAGAGATTCACAAATAAATGCCAGGCAGAGTTGTGTTTGTGGCATAAAACACGTTTGTAAATATATTTTTTTATTTGCAAATCTCATTTTATTTATTTGTGAGCTTTATAATTTTATGTGAAACTCTACATTTATTTGTGGATCTTAATCTATTTATTTGGAATAATGCAACAATTCTCACTCCATAGTAATGTTGTAATGCTCGAATATGAGTTCAGTGAGCTTTTCTCTCTTCAGGATAATGATCCGCGTAGTTCTCAGATTAAACTCTCAGACTGAACCCTCTGGGGCTCACGCGTCGCTCAAAAATGATTTGTCAATGAAATTAATGTACTATATTTTAGTTTGATAATGTTTTTTTAATATTTTGTATTTTTAGAGGATTTTTTTATACTAAATTATATTTACGCTGTATTTTATAATCTATTTATTCACTTTTAAGCATAGAGCATTACATTTCCAACTTTTTTTTTTTTAAACAGTTTTTATTGTACAGACAAAAAAATTTACATTAAATCATTAAAGAGACAAGCGTAAAAGAGAAAACATTGTCTGCACATTTATCTTTTACACATTCCCTAACAACATATAACTAAATGAGGAAAGAAAAAAGAAAAAGAGCCACCACCCCACACCCCTCCCCACACCCCTCCCCACACCCCCCCACACCCCTCCCCACAAAATTATTTATTCACAGACGAAAACGAGACGATAACTAAATAAAACCTAGTTTTGAATGACAAAAACTATGACGAAAATCTATTGACATTTTCGTCAACGAATAAAAACTAGGCGAAAACGTTATAGTGACGATCTGGAAAGCGATCCAGTCAGAACTGATGTCCTGCGCGTTTGTGGTAGATGCGCACATTTGTACTGTAACGTGATCTACCCCGCGGTCTCATAAAACGTAAAAAATGTAAACGTCTGGGAGAATGAGTAGAGCAGACATATAGATCTGAATAAGAGTGACGACGCAAAAAAGAGCTCTATTCGGTGCGGTTTTCTGTGCGCACAAACCTAACCCGAAGCGTGCAGCCACATAGACACATATAGCCTACAGCGCGCGAGTACTGAACTGAGAAATAAACACAACATTATGTCTAAATGTCCGTTTTGGAGAGTATTCATTTAAACTATGTCGGTTAGGTCTTAAACAGTTGTGAGTGTATCGGGTGTGCATCAGTGCGATTGTATCCGCATGTCATTAGACATGATCCGACGTCTTAAAGTGACAGTGCGTAATAAACCTAATGCGGTCTGTGTCCTTAATATTCAAGCAACAAAAGAAAAAGAGAAAAGCATTCACTGTTTGTTAATAGCTTTAATAAGGATTAATTATATTTAATTCATACAAATAAATATGTCTGCTTGAAAGAATAAAGAATGATGTATGCAAGTAGTTATAAAGAATGCATATACCGTAAGACATGGTTTTTGTCCTAAAAATAGGCTGAAAAATGAGGGGTCGTCTTATATTCGCGATATAGACAAAATCACGGGGGAAAAGGGAGAAAGCAGGGAGAAACAGTAGAGGGCGCCAACACAAGCTCACGGTAGTGTGGGGCAGGCGCCGCGGTGCGCTTCAGAAGAAGAGAAATATGCTCGTTTAGGATGCATTCCGCGGACACTTGACGGAGCCCGTCAAAACTCAGTTGCGGAAAATGAACGGCGATCTAGTGATCATACCGGGGGGGGGGATGACAAGCCAGCTACAGGTATTGGAGTCGTCAACAAGCCATTCAAGGATAATCTGCGCAAGAGGTACACTGAGTGGCTCCTGTCAGGCGTTCACTCACTGACGCCTACTGGAAACGCAAGGTCTCTCGCTCTCTCTCTCTCTGCCGTGCGCGCGCTACACGGTTTGGTTTGGAGCACATACAGTAGGCTATGTTCTGTCTCGCATGTGCGGCTCTGGTCTAGATTCCAGGAGATTTGAACTAATTTGCGGGCATCAGGAAGCCGCTATCAATATGCGGGATTTTTATAGGTTAATAATAGAACTGATGCGCACAGTGAACTGAATTGAAAACAAAAACAGCGCCGGACAGGGGGCTTAAAATCCGGACTGTCCGGCCAAAATCCGGATGTGGCCACCCTAACCACAATTACATACATGCATAGGCCTACATAATTATTGCATTTTTGTGAAAAGGACGGTTATTCATTTTTGTCACTCATTCATTCATTCATTTCTCTTATTTCTCTCTTCAACTCATTAACAGAGTGCACTTTATTTTGTGACAAATTAATCCAAATATTTAATGAATGGTGTTAAAATGTTTGTTTTTTTCAAATGAATTATCACTAGAATTTTTAAATAAAATTATTTTCTGTTGAAAACCAGATTTTTTTCCACAAAAGTCTCTTTCCCCAAAAAATAAGTCTGGAAAATGGGGGGGGGGGGGTCGTCTTATATTCAGGGTCGTCTTATATTCGGGTATATACGGTATCATTCATTGAAAAGAAGACTGTGTTTTACTTTAGGAAAAGTGGTTTTATTTAATTTTAAGATATTTTTTAAGTCACAATAGTTAAATCTGTATCTGTATTGCATATTCAAACTTAAAAATCATTCATATTAATAGGTTAATAGATGTTTTCTCCGGTATATGGGTTTGGACATTTTAGCGAAATTCTAAATTAATGCATTACAATTAAACTAAACCCATTATATTTTAGTCGACTAAATCTACTGTAGATTTAGTCGACTAAAATCGTATTGTATTTCGTCGACTAAAACTAGACTAAAACTAAAACAATTCAGATGACTAAAATATGACTAAAACTAAATGGCATTTTAGTCAAAAGACTAAGACTAAAACTAAATCAAAATTTGCTGTCAAAATTAACACTGCCCCACACCCCCCCCCACACCCCCCCACAGGCCCCCACCCCACCCCACCCAAGAGGATTAGAAATATCATCAGTCTCTACATGCGATTATACTATATAATAATAATAATAATAAAAAAATAATAATAAATAAAAAAATAAAAATAAAAAATAAAAAAAACTTGCACACCCATGATATATTTAGTCAGAATCTAGTGAGGATACAGAGACGTAAAGATTTAAAATAGGGTTCCATATTTTATAAAACTTATCAGTTGAGCCCCGGGTCGAATATTTCAACTTTTCAAGTGAAAGGAATGACATCAGATCCTTTAACCAAGAGGTAGTTGGAGGGGGGGATGGACACTTCCAATGCAACAAAATACACCTTCTAGCAATAAGAGAAGCAAAAGCAGTAACCTCTGCTTTCAGTCTCGTGATGGATGACGAGTGAGACACACCAAAAATGGTGACTAGAGGGCATGGAGATAGAGAAACGTGCAGAGCTCTAGACATGAAGTCAAAAAAAGAAGCCCAATATGAGGCCAGTTTTGGGCAGCTAAAAAATGTATGGGTGTGATCGGCAGGAGAAAAGGAGCATCTGTTACAGTAGTCCCCTGTTTCTGGAAACAATTTATGAAGTTTAGCTTTGGTAAGATGAATTCGATGAAAGACTTTTAGCTGAATAAGACTCAGCCGAGCACATATAGAAGTAGAATTAACTCTAGCAAGGGCCTCAGACCATAGCTCTTCCGATAACTCGATTCTCAGCTCATTTTCCCAAGTCATCTTTAGGCTGGAGAGAGAGGACGTACTAGATGAAAGTAACAAGGTGTAGACAGAGGATATACGACTACCACCTGTAGGGCTGACAATAAGTTCTCAACCAGAGATTTTTCTGGTAATTGAGGGAAACTAGGGAAGTTCGTCTTAACAAAACCGCGGAGTTGAAAATACCTGAATAAGCCTGTGGGTATGCAAGTTAAATTTGGACATAAGATTGGTGAATGAAGCAAAAGAATTATCAATAAAAAGATCTGAAAAACAGGCCATCCCCTTATACAATACAATACAATACAATATTTATTTATAAGGCACATTTAAAAACAACCAAGGCTGACCAAAGTGCCGTACAGGATGGAATAAAACAAAATAATAATAAAAACTACCAACAAAGGAAAACACAACAATAGATAAACCATAATTACCAAAATTAAGCAGTATTAAAGGCCAAGGAAAATAAATATGTCTTTAAAGAAGATTTGAAGGAGGAAACAGACGAGGCTAATCTAATGTGGAGAGGTAGGCTGTTCCAAAGTTTAGGGCCCGCAGTTGCGAAGGCGCGATCACCTCGCTTTTTAAGTCTAGATCTAGGCACGATGAGTAGACATTGATCGCTAGATCTCAGACTTCTAGAGGGAGTGTACGGGCGAAGTAGATCAGTAAGGTACTGAGGGGCCAAATTGTTGAGTGCTTTATAAACAAATAATAAAATTTTAAAATCAATTCTAAAGTTGACAGGTAGCCAGTGCAGTGATGATAAAACCGGGGTGATCGACTCGTACTTACGGGTCCCAGTGAGAAGTCTAGCAGCTGCGTTTTGCACTAGCTGTAGACGGGAGAGGGAAGACTGAGAGACACCAACATAAAGAGAATTACAATAGTCTAAACGTGATGTAACAAAAGCATGGATCACTGTATGGAAAGTTACTCTTGGTTAAAAAAGGTTTCACTTTAGAAAGTTGGCGAAGATGAAAAAAGCACGATCTTACAACAGCACTGATCTGTTTATCAAATTTTAGGTTATGATCGAACAGAAAGCCCAGATTTCTAGCGCATTGAGTTTCACAAGGTGCAAGTGGACCACGGTCAGCATCAAGAACACAGTTTTCCCTGGGCCCAAATAAAATGATTTCGGTTTTATTTTCATTTAAATTTAGAAAATTACTTGACAGCCAAAGCTTAAGTTCATTTAAACAGGCCAACAGGGATTGTAAACCATTTTTGTCGTTATGTTTTAACGGAAAGTAGATCTGAGTATCATCAGCATATAAATGAAAGGATACTCCGTGTTTATTAAAAATGGAGGCCAGAGGTAGCATATACAGGATAAACAATACCGGGCCGAGGATTGATCCCTGTGGGACTCCACAATTTAGAGGTAGACTAGAGGAGGACTGATGACCAATACGAACACTAAAACATCTGTTGGTCAGATAGGAACGAAACCACTGTAAGACTGCGCCACGAAAGCCTACAGATGTCTCCAGACGTCGCAACAGGATCTCATGGTCAACTAAATCAAATGCGGCGCTCAGATCCAATAAAACTAAAGCAATGGATTTACCAGAATTAGTTTCTGTGAAAATATCACTTGAAACTTTTAAAAGGGCAGTTTCAGTGCTGTGTAAAGCTTTAAAACCGGATTGAAAAGTTTCATGCAGAGAATTTACAGCCAAGTATGATTGTAGTTGAGTCAGTGCAACTTTCTCAATGATTTTAGAAATAAAGGTAGATTAGAAATAGGACGGAAATTAGAAAGAGACGAAGGATCCAAGTTTTTTTTTTAAGATATGGCGTCACCACAGCAACTTTAAGACTGTTTGGGAAGGAACCAGTAGACAGGCACTTGTTAATAACTAATAAAAGGCCAGGACCGACTGTGTCCATTATTTGTCTCAGGAAAAAAGGTGGAATAATATCCTGAGGACAGATAGTAGGTTTTAGGTGACCAACAATTTCATTACATGAATCCAGATCAATCAGCTCGAACTCAGACCAGATGGAAGAACATAATGGAACCTCTTGCATAGTGTATACGGAGTTAGACAACTGAGATCTTAGAGTTTTGATCTTATCAACAAAAAACTTTCCAAAGTTGTCGCAGAGAGCAGTAGAGGGCTCTAAAATAGATTGCACAGAAGGATTTAAAACAGAGTTAATAGTGGAAAAAAGAACTTGAGGTTTATGACAATTTTTAGTGATAAGTTCAGAAAAATAATTACATTTAGCAGCCTTTGCAGCTTTCTGAAACAAATTGTAAGAATTTTTCATGATTTCATAAGAGATCTGCAATTGGTCCTTTTTCCATTTGCTCTCAGCCCGTCTACATACCCGTCTAAGGGTGCGTGTAGTGTCAGTGTGCCAGGGCACTGGTGCGGGCTTATGATTTTTAAACTTCAAGGGCGCAATAGAATTCATAATATCTGCACAGGTGGAATTGAAAAGATTAAGATGTGCATTAGCATCCAGGTTATGCAGAGTAGAGTTAGACTCCAAACAGTTACGTACATCATGATAGGCTGCAGAAAATGATCTACTAGAACGTTGAGTAAGACAGCGAGTTAAGCGTGCCAGCGATGGGTTTCTAAGTGTACGACCAGTAAGAGGGACAGTAAAAAGTACAGGCCTGTGGTCAGAGAAAGATGCACTACTGATTTCTATATTCGAAATAGAGAAGCCATGAGTTAAAATCAGATCAAGGGTGTGGCCGTGGATGTGCGTTGGACCAGAAACCCACTGAGTAAAATCAAAGGACTCAATCAGATTTAGAAAATCAGTAGAATATGGTTTAGAAGCACAGCAAACGTGAACATTGAAATCACCCAGAAGCAATATTTTGTCATGCCTAGTGACTAAGTCGCCCATTAGTACAGCAAGTTCACTTAAAAAGTCCTTATTGTGCTGAGGAGGACGATATATTAGAGCTATCACAATGGGGTTTACTAAGACTAATTGTAGGAGTTGCACCTCAAAACTGTGATATGAGCCAGTAGGGAGATGTCGGCAGTGAAAAGTGTCTTTAAAAACAGTGACAAGACCCCCACCGCGACCAGACAAACGCGGAGAGTTTATAAAATGACAGCCGCGAGGCACCAGTTCCGAAAACGGAAACAACTCGCCAGGCTTAGTCCAAGTCTCAGTGATACATAGAAAATCCAGCGCTTGAGAGGTAAGAAAGTCATTTAAAATGAAAGTTTTGTTTACCAGAGACCGGGCATTAATAAGAGCGAACTTCAACCGCGATGAAATGGTATCTGGCTGTGTTTCTCGGCAAAATGGACGAAGGTTGCAGAGATTTGCTCCACCATGGCGAGGACGAGATAGAGTCCGAGCAGGTGCAGAGAGAAATCCAGGGAGGACAGGACGCAGCCATCGATGTTGGCCATCCAAGGAACGCCGGCTGATGGAGGATTTGTGAGCAGATTCGGGTCCCCATCGGAGAGAAGCGTGTTGCGATTGCAGATCATAATTCCGTTGCAGGGCCGATCTGAATCGTACGATGATACCACCACGCTTGCCGCGCCTTCTCCGGCGTCTCCGGCGAGGTAGATCCACTTGGAACCGGCACAGGTATGCAGGAGGGAGAGGTGGACAAGGTGGAATGACAGGGCGCGGTCCACAAACATCGCACCTCACGTTAGGCAAGACAGTGACCACACTACGAATGTGTAATAGTGTCAAACGGTCATAGACCAGTGCGGCGTTACAATTTAAAATTAAAAGAGACATATATAAAAGCATAGCAAGTGCGAGAGAGAACATCAAGGAGGACCACGGACGGCATGCCACAGACATCGGCGCCATCACCTGTAAAATGTCATCAAAATGTAATTTCTTATCTTTTCATCTTTTAAAAGTGTGATCAATAGCTGGTGGTAAAAACAAGTGATTGTTGCAAATAGGACTTAAGACAGATAGTGACTCCAACCGAAAATGTTGTCGAAATTGTTTATTACATTTACAACTTAAACTGTAGTAAATCTTGAATGCTTTAAAGCACAGACTGAAGTTTGATCTCTTTTCAAAAACGAAGTGAAAAAAGTTTTTTTTTAAAAAGTGAACTTAAAAAAGTAACAGATGTGTACTTGTAATGTAATTTTTATGTGTATTGTAATGAAAAATGCACAAAAGTATTATTTTCAATTTCTATATGAAATATATATTTTCAAAATCACGTTTTTCTCTAAAACTGCAAGAAAATCAAAGTATAAATCATAAATATAAACAAGTTGTGTTTCAAATTATATCCTGATATCTCAGTAAATGATCTTTCAGTGAGATGTTGTTCGGCTGCAGTTCCAGACGCTTCCACTAGAGGAAACTCTACATTCATTTCCAATGCGTCATTTCTGACGCGAGGAGCACAAGTGGGACTATTTTTATCAGGACTATTTAACCTGTTCAATCATGTCCATGATTTTTTTTGGTGTACACACAGCAAGTGCCAAAACCTTTACCAAGTTTCGTACCATTCCAATGAAGTAAAATATTCTAAGAAAACAAAACGTAAAATTTTTCGGTCAAAAATGACGGAAGCGCAGCAGAGGAAGATTCGGCAGTTTTCGGACGCCAAAATAATAATGTTGAACTGAAATGTACATCTAGAGCTCATGTGCATTACATTTGCATTCATCCAAAACAACATGTGGACAGTAACAGAGTATTTTAAGTACATTTTCTCAAGTACTTTTATTTTGCGAAACTCGCGTCACTACTTTCCAAAGGATTATATTGCACTTTTCACTCCACTACATTTCCTACATGTCGTTCCTCGTTATTTCGAGCTGAAGAAATCAACATGCGCTCCTGTTCTACACAGTCGGTTTGTAAATCACACTGAATAATTCATTCTGGAGTTGAACTGATCCGATTGCAGTCAACAACTCACTGATTCAGTGATCCAGTCAGAACGAATCTTCATGTCTGAGTACTTTGAAAACTTCAGTACACTAAAAATCTGTACATTTTACTCTAATACTTTATTTGTCCACCACTTTACATTTCATCAGT
>JAVALU010002595.1:790000-792500 GCA_030770095.1 Gila robusta | reverse complement strand
AAATCATCCTAATCGGACCCGAAACACACCGGACCCGCGTTCCAGCGGCGGGAGAGCGCGTCACCGACGGCACTGCGGGTGACCAGACGCGCGCGCGGCCTCCGCGGGGAAGTTTCTCACCGGCGCGCGTGACAGTCAGCGGCTAAAGGACACCGGCGGGAGTCTCGCGCGGCCCCGGGGTTTACCGAGAGGGAGATTCGCCCGTCAGACGCGCAAATAGCAGAGAAAAGACCGTGATAAAGTTTTTGTTTGTAAATATAAATCGAGTGAAAGTCAGAGAGACGGAGAGCCGCAGCGCCCTCGCCCGCGTCCTCCGGGAAACTCAAAGTTAACTGACGGAAACTGACGGTAAACTGACGGTAAACTGACGGAAAGTCACGGGAAACTCTTTCATCCGACGGGTCTCGGTGAAGGTGAGTCTCTGAGAACCGCTGCACAGTAATCATCATCATAGCTGGACCCTTTAACAGAGATATGGGGCCCCGAGAGCCAAAGCAGAGATTTTTAACAATATTTACCAAAAAATAAATAAATATTTCTCCCAAATGGATATGAACATAAAAGGTTAGACCATATGTTTTATGTGTATGGCACAGGGACTAAGGAAACACACAGGGTTTACCTTTTAAATATGGACCAATTTTTATAGGTGTGTGTGTGAGAGAGAGAGAGAGAGAGAGAGAGAGAGAGAGAGAGTCATCATCTGTGTGACAGATACTGATAAAAATCGTGTTTTCTGCTGCGTTTTAGCAAAAGTGTGTGTTTTTCTCCTCACTTTAAACTGTTTAAACTGTAAAACATCATCTAGAATGAAAGTTTAATTCTGAGCAACAGAGACACAACATGTCTGAACACATTAGATCTGTGTGTGTGTGTGTGTGTGTTCATTGTGACAGCTGGAGCAGCTAAACAGCAAACACACATGACATTCCTTTCTGCCCTTTAAACACCCTCTGAGTGTGTGTGTGTGTGTGTGTGGGGGATTGGGGGGGGGGGGCGATCTTCCCAAAATTTCATATCACAATCTTCTAACAAACAATAACGATCCACGATCTAAATGACAATCTTCCCAGTTTTGAGATGTACTGTGGAGAATATCCACACTGGAGCAAGCCTGTGGACTTATATTTATGGATATATATTTACACAATTTGAAACGCAGTATTGCATTAAACAGTCAGTTGTCAAAATAATCATTAAACTAGTTTTTGAAGGCCGATATCTTAAAAGAGCAGACTGGCCGAAATAATATGAAATTGATCAAAAAAAAAAGAAGAAATCTCTGTATTAAACCAACTTACTTTAACTGTAACTTCTTGATTCTGTAATTATATTACTGTATTTTTCACGAATAAATAAATAGTTTGGAAAAAATGTGAATAAAAAGGAAGTTAACACTGTAATCAACAGGGCACTCAGTAATCTGGAAAAGTGTGCACTGGAAATCATTTTTTCAAAAAAAGGCATGGTAAATAATTATATATAATAATATAAACTAATAGCATTATAGCATAGTGCACATATGCTGAATGCTGACGGTAAATGAGAAACTATTAATAGTGTTTGCCTTTATGTTACTAATAATATAAAAGCAAACGCTGTGATACTCTTTCGGATACAGTTTACATTCTTTGTTCAACAGTTCTATCCAGTAACGTATTTCGACGAAACTGTTAAACAGAGACCACAACTAATGAAGCTAATCAACTAATGAAGCTAATCAACTTGAAGCTAATCAACTAATGAAGCTAATCAACTAATGAAGCTAATCAACTAATGAAGCTAATCAACTAATGACAGTGAATGTGAGCACTGCGCAAAATAAAAGATCTTACGAAGACATAAAAGATCACGATCTCTACGATTCGCTTGAAAAGTAGGTCGTGGACGTCTTCAAGATTGATCGCGATATAGCGTCGTCAGATCGCACACCCCTCGTGTGTGTTTCTCCTCATTGATTCAGGGTTGTTGTTGTATTGATCTGACAGTGTAATCTTTAACTTTGGTGATGATCTCATTATGATTGACACACACTGGTAACTGTGTGTTCAGGGTTAGTATCGTTCACTAAATCGCCACTATTATGCTTTTTCAGATATAATCTTTCATGTAGTGTGTGATATATCTCAAACACTGTAGTTATATATTAACATAATCCCTGCCTCTGGTGTTGATTGGCTGAGCAGCGTCTCTTGGCCCCGCCCTCAAACATTGTAGTTGTATATTAGCATAATCCCCGCCTCTGGTGTAGATTGGCTGAGCAGCGTCTCTTGGCCCCGCCCTCAAACACTGTAGTTTTATATTAGCATAATCCCGCCTCTGGTGTTGATTGGATGAGCAGCGTCTCGTAGCTCCGCCCTCAAACACTGTAGTTGTATATTAGCATAATCCCGCCTCTGGTGTTGATTGGCTGAGCAGCGTCTCGTAGCTCCGCCCTCAAACACTGTTGTATATTAGCATAATCCCCGCCTCTGGTGTTGATTGGCTGAGCAGCGTCTCT
>JAVALU010002595.1:775000-782500 GCA_030770095.1 Gila robusta | reverse complement strand
AATGATGTAGAAATAGTGTAATGACGTAGAAATAGCATAATGACGTAGAAATAGCGTAATGACGTAGAAATAGCGTAATGACGTAGAAATAGCGTAATGACGTAGAAATAGCGTAATGATGTAGAAATAGCGTAATGACGTAGAAATAGCGTAATGACGTAGAAATAGCGTAATGATGTAGAAATAGCGTAATGATGTAGAAATAATGTAATGTAGAAATAGCGTAATGACGTAGAAATAGCGTAATGATGTAGAAATAGCGTAATGACGTAGAAATAGCGTAATGATGTAGAAATAGCGTAATGATGTAGAAATAGCGTAATGACGTAGAAATAGCGTAATGACGTAGAAATAGCGTAATGACGTAGAAATAGCGTAATGACGTAGAAATAGCGTAATGACGTAGAAATAGCGTAATGATGTAGAAATAGTGTAATGATGTAGAAATAGTGTAATGTAGAAATAGCGTAATGACGTAGAAATAGCGTAATGACGTAGAAATAGCGTAATGATGTAGAAATAGCGTAATGATGTAGAAATAGCGTAATGACGTAGAAATAGCGTAATGACGTAGAAATAGCGTAATGACGTAGAAATAGCGTAATGATGTAGAAATAGCGTAATGATGTAGAAATAGCGTAATGACGTAGAAATAGCGTAATGATGTAGAAATAGCGTAATGACGTAGAAATAGCGTAATGATGTAGAAATAGCGTAATGATGTAGAAATAGCGTAATGACGTAGAAATAGCGTAATGATGTAGAAATAGCGTAATGACGTAGAAATAGCGTAATGATGTAGAAATAGCGTAATGATGTAGAAATAGCGTAATGACGTAGAAATAGCGTAATGATGTAGAAATAGCGTAATGACGTAGAAATAGCGTAATGATGTAGAAATAGCGTAATGATGTAGAAATAGCGTAATGATGTAGAAATAGCGTAATGACGTAGAAATAGCGTAATGACGCGCTGAACGAGTTGTTCCTCCTGTTGAATAAAGTGTGGTATAAACGAGTGTCTCGTCCTCCTATAATCCTGCTTTCTCTGTGTGTGTGAAGTGGAGCAGGACGACGCCACCAGCGCTCGCTTCACACTCTCACACACACACACGACTGGTTTTGGCCATTTTTACTGTGTGATCAATATAAGCAGCGGCACAACGGCTCATACACTCATTATCTCCTAATTATGGATAAATATTAAGTCTGCTGTTTATAACAAATAAAGAACTAATGTAGGAGAATAGTTATTATGCGCAAACATCGGGAAACTGTATATTTGTGCAGTGTGCGCATGTCAAAAAATATATCCCGATTTGAAGCGTGTGACATATAAACACACACATCAACCCGATCACATGTTCAGTGTTCATGTAAACACTGCATTCAGATTCATCAAGAGGAATGAATCAGTCCGACTGAAACAGAAGTTGTGCATGTAAACGCAGCCAGTGTCTGTTTTATTGCCTGTGATGTTGACGCTGATGTGTGTGTGTGTGTGTGTGTGTGTGTCAGGTGTCGTTTATGGAGATCTACTGCGAGCGAGTGCGAGATCTGCTGAACCCCAAGAGTAAAGGTGCGCTGCGGGTCAGAGAGCACCCCATCATGGGGCCGTACGTCGAGGACCTGTCCAAACTCGCTGTGACCTCCTACCAGGACATCAGAGACCTCATGGACTCGGGGAACAAGGCCCGGTGCGTGTTATCCAGATCAACATCCCTGTTACTCCTGAATTCAGATTAACCCTCATCCTTCCCTCGGGTCATTTTGACCAGAACATTTTTTTGGGAAAAAAATATAAAAATTGAGTGTTCATCAGAGGGGTCCAAGACCCCAGGATTTTTGTCGCACTTGAACCACGAATACACAACTTTTTTTTTTAATGGATTCGAGGAGTTTTGTGGTTGAAATTTAAAAAAGTAACAAATCATTCCTTCTCGGGTCAATCTGACTCCCTCAGGAATGAATGGAATGTGAGGAATGCTTCAGTACACATAGAAAAACATAAAAATGCTCAAAATTCAAACTAAAAATGCTTAAATTTTGCCCAAAAAATGATTTTATAATGTCTACAAGTGTATCTGAATGCACACTGAAGGAAAACTGACTTTAGGACCCAGAGGAACAGCTCATTTACTCCATATAGAGATATAAGGACATCTAGAGTCATGAAATATCATCTTATATTATTTATTTTCCACAAGAGGTCAAAGACACACAATGTAAGATATTTAGAGCTGAATTAAAAGGTTTAGGCATGAAACTGAGAGTTATTTTGATTTTAAGTTGAAAGAATGTGAGGAATGTGCTTAAAATACTATTTATTATTTATTGATCAAATCTAGTAATTTAAAGGTAAAGAAATTTTTTTTTTTTTTTTAAATTGCATTAAAAATGTAAAAAATACTATCAAAATGAAATAAAATAAGTTTTCTGGAAAAAAAAATTCAGTATAATTTTAGGGCTTCGGTCATTTTGACCCGCGAGGGAAGGATTTGTTACAGAACGCGAGGGAAGGATGAGTCCTCAACATGACTTTGATTGATTGATCAGGACGGTGGCAGCGACAAACATGAACGAGACGAGCAGTCGATCACACGCCGTCTTCACTATCGTCTTCACTCAGCACCGTCGAGATCAGCTGACCGGCCTCGACACAGAGAAGGTGTGTGTGTGTTTCAGTACAGTGTGTGTTGGTGTATTATATATAAATTTGCCCATAAAATAATAATAATAATAGTTATTAAACAAAAATATAAAAATTACTAAATAAACACAAAATAAAAATAATATATATATATATATATATCAGTGTTTCCCCTAGAAATTTTTCCAGCAGCGGTGCTGTTATGTACCGGAGGTTGTTACCAAGCCGCGCTGGGGGGGGTCCAGGGGCATGCACTTCCAGAAGATTTTTTTTTTTAAATAACCCCTTAAACCATGACTTCTGGCAAGTTTTGTGGATAGAAATGGACATTTTGAGAAAAACAAATAGACATACCATCAACAGATTCAAGGCATGATATTGCAGCACGTACCTTGAACTGGTCACAAACAGAAACCTTCATTTTATAATTTTAGACAGGATTATTCACGTTTTTTCTTTTGTGTTCATTTTCAGAATTGTTTAGTGGAAAAATGAAACGGCACAACCCAGAAAAAGATTATTTACAATGTATTGAAAATTTTATCTTAATGGCAAAGGCCACACCCAATCTGTGAGCACTTAATTTTTCTGGGCTTTTCATAGAAGATCTCTAAGGCTCTTTGGTAATTGAATGCTATTGTGGGGGTATTTTTTGTTTTTGCAAGAAGTCTTATGCTCATCTAGCCTGCATTTATTTAATCAAAAATACAGAAAAAACTATTGTGAAATATTATTACATGATGTTCTTTTTAACTTTTTATTAATCAAAGAATCTTAAAAAAAAAAAAAAGAGCATCACATATCATCATATTAGAATGATTTCTGAAGGACACAAACCAGTTTAGTAGACTCATCTGAAAAATTAAATATGATTTAACTATCAGGACTATGAGCAGTAGGTGATACTTCCTCGCCCTAATGGAGAGCGCAGTTCGTACCGCTTTCTCCTTTCCACAAGCGCTTGCTCTCCCGTGGCGTCTGTCGTTGCTATGCAACCATGAACAGAGGCGCGCTTGGAAAAACGTGCGCGCCGCGTCGCTTCTATTATGAGCGCGCTTGCCGAAATAACGAATTTGCACGCGCAAAAAACGCGCTATGTGAACGGCCCCTTATGGCAACGTGACATTAGCCTAATCGAAAATATTTCCATATGTGGCTCTTTCCTCCTTGTTAACAAGTGGATTCAGAGCCACCGCATGCAGCGCCGCCGGTCGCCATGTCTCAGTGTTTTTAGGTGTGTAAGTGAATAAAGTGAATGTCGTGATATTACTGATCATGGAAAGATTTTGCAGCGGCGCTGACAATCAGCGGCGGCGCTGCGCGCTGCTGAATACATTGTAGGGGAAACACTGTATATATATATATGGCTATAAAATATTATTAATAATAAAAATAATATTAATAATTATTATTTTTATTTCTAAATAAAAATATAGACCAGTGTGTTTGTGTGATTTCTGTGCATCACTTGTTCTCTGGCGTGTGATTTCTGTGCATCACATGTTCTCTGGCGTGTGATTTCTGTGCATCACATGTTCTCTGGCGTGTGATTTCTGTGCATCACATGTTCTCTGGCATGTGATTTCTGTGCATCACATGTTCTCTGGCGTGTGATATCTGAGCGTCACGTGTTCTCTGGCGTGTGATTTCTGTGCGTCACGTGTTCTCTGGCGTGTGATTTCTGTGCATCACATGTTCTCTGGTGTGTGATTTCTGTGCGTCACGTGTTCTCTGGCGTGTGATTTCTGTGCGTCACGTGTTCTCTGGCGTGTGATTTCTGTGCGTCACGTGTTCTCTGCGTGTGTGTGTGATTTCTGTGCGTCACGTGTTCTCTGGCGTGTGATTTCTGTGCGTCACATGTTCTCTGGCGTGTGATTTCTGTGCGTCACGTGTTCTCTGGCATGTGATTTCTGTGCGTCACGTGTTCTCTGCGTGTGTGTGTGATTTCTGTGCGTCACGTGTTCTCTGGCGTGTGATTTCTGTGCGTCACGTGTTCTCTGGCGTGTGATTTCTGTGCGTCACGTGTTCTCTGCGTGTGTGTGTGATTTCTGTGCGTCACGTGTTCTCTGGCGTGTGATTTCTGTGCGTCACATGTTCTCTGGCGTGTGATTTCTGTGCGTCACGTGTTCTCTGGCGTGTGATTTCTGTGCGTCACGTGTTCTCTGGCGTGTGATTTCTGTGCGTCACGTGTTCTCTGGCGTGTGATTTCTGTGCGTCACGTGTTCTCTGGCGTGAGCGTGTGATTTCTGTGCGTCACATGTTCTCTGGCGTGTGATTTCTGTGCGTCACGTGTTCTCTGGCGTGTGATTTCTGTGCGTCACGTGTTCTCTGGCGTGTGCGTGTGATTTCTGAGCGTCACATGTTCTCTGGCGTGTGATTTCTGTGCGTCACGTGTTCTCTGGCGTGTGATTTCTGTGCGTCACGTGTTCTCTGGCGTGTGATTTCTGTGCGTCACGTGTTCTCTGCGTGTGTGTGTGATTTCTGTGCGTCACGTGTTCTCTGGCGTGTGATTTCTGTGCGTCACATGTTCTCTGGCGTGTGATTTCTGTGCGTCACGTGTTCTCTGGCGTGTGATTTCTGTGCGTCACGTGTTCTCTGGCGTGTGATTTCTGTGCGTCACGTGTTCTCTGGCGTGTGATTTCTGTGCGTCACGTGTTCTCTGGCATGAGCGTGTGATTTCTGTGCGTCACATGTTCTCTGGCGTGTGATTTCTGTGCGTCACGTGTTCTCTGGCGTGTGATTTCTGTGCGTCACGTGTTCTCTGGCGTGTGCGTGTGATTTCTGTGCGTCACGTGTTCTCTGGCGTGTGCGTGTGATTTCTGAGCGTCACGTGTTCTCTGGCGTGTGCGTGTGATTTCTGTGCGTCACGTGTTCTCTGGCGTGTGCGTGTGATTTCTGAGCGTCACATGTTCTCTGGCGTGTGCGTGTGATTTCTGAGCGTCACATGTTCTCTGGCGTGTGCGTGTGATTTCTGTGCGTCACGTGTTCTCTGGCGTGTGCGTGTGATTTCTGAGCGACACGTGTTCTCTAAGCGTGTGCGTGTGATTTCTGAGCATCACGTGTTCTCTGGCGTGTGCGTGTGATTTCTGAGCGACACGTGTTCTCTGGCGTGTGATTTCTGTGCGTCACGTGTTCTCTGGCGTGTGATTTCTGTGCGTCACGTGTTCTCTGGCCTGTGATTTCTGAGCGTCACGTGTTCTCTGGCCTGTGATTTCTGAGCGTCACGTGTTCTCTGGCGTGTGATTTCTGTGCGTCATGTGTTCTCTGGCGTGTGATTTCTGTGCGTCACGTGTTCTCTGGCCTGTGATTTCTGAGCGTCACGTGTTCTCTGGCCTGTGATTTCTGAGCGTCATGTGTTCTCTGGCGTGTGCGTGATTTCTGTGCGTCACGTGTTCTCTGGCGTGTGCGTGATTTCTGTGCGTCACGTGTTCTCTGGCCTGTGATTTCTGTGCGTCACGTGTTCTCTGGCCTGTGATTTCTGAGCGTCATGTGTTCTCTGGCCTGTGATTTCTGAGCGTCATGTGTTCTCTGGCGTGTGCGTGATTTCTGTGCGTCACGTGTTCTCTGGCGTGTGATTTCTGTGCGTCACGTGTTCTCTGGCGTGTGATTTCTGTGCGTCACGTGTTCTCTGGCCTGTGATTTCTGAGCGACACGTGTTCTCTGGCGTGTGCGTGATTTCTGTGCGTCACGTGTTCTCTGGCGTGTGCGTGTGATTTCTGTGCGTCACGTGTTCTCTGGCGTGTGCGTGTGATTTCTGAGCGACACGTGTTCTCTAAGCGTGTGCGTGTGATTTCTGAACGTCACATGTTCTCTGGCGTGTGCATGTGATTTCTGAGCGACACGTGTTCTCTGGCGTGTGTGTAGGATTTCTGAGCGACACGTGTTCTCTGGCGTGTGTGTGTGATTTCTGTGCGTCACGTGTTCTCTGGCGTGTGCGTGTGATTTCTGAGCGTCACATGTTCTCTGGCGTGTGCGTGTGATTTCTGAGCGTCACGTGTTCTCTGGCGTGTGCAGGTCAGTAAGGTGAGTCTGGTGGATCTGGCGGGCAGCGAGCGAGCGGATTCATCTGGAGCCAAAGGCCTGAGACTGAAGGTACGGCACTGATATTTCCATCCATAATGAAGAGGCATCATCTCCTTCACTCTTTCACACACACTCTGTCTGTTCTTCAGGAAGGCGCTAATATTAATAAATCTCTCACCACTCTGGGAAAAGTCATCTCCGCTCTGGCTGAAAATGTGAGTTAATTCATAAAATGATTCCTCTGTCATCATGTACTGCTGCAAACCCGTATACTACATGCATGGGAAAGACAGAAGTGCTCCATCTTTAGCAACATGTTCACGCTGCTGTTTCTAAAGACAATGAAAGTATGTGGGATTCAAAATGTCACTAGAAGACTAGAAAACAGAAGAATAAAGTCATGTATTCAAAGTCATAGCACACAGGCCATGAGGACAAACTTTCATGATGCTTTTGTTTTGTCATTCATTGTCATTATGTGGCAAAGAGCAGCGTGGACTTTCTGCTGAACGTCTCCTTGATGTTGTACAGAAGAAAGAAACTCGTACAGGCTTGTAATGAGATGAATGTCCTGTCATAGAGAAGCTACTGATGTATTTATGTACCATTTGAAGCCCCAGACTGTTAAATTACTGTTTGTTTATATGTGACAAACAGCAAACCAGCAAAAGAAAGAAAAGTGAGTTCATTCCATACAGAGACTCAGTGCTCACCTGGATCTTGAAGGAGAACCTGGGTAAGACACACACACACACACACACACACACACACACACACAGTGGTTTGCTATCTTTGTAGGGACTCTCCATAGACGTAATGGTTTTTATA
>JAVALU010002595.1:765000-770000 GCA_030770095.1 Gila robusta | reverse complement strand
ATATTATCACCAAATATTAGATTTAATCTTTTTATCAACTTGCTTTCTTTCTTTTAGCACAGGATTTATATTTATTTTTGGAGCTGGTTGATGGTAGTCCTCATTGATCTGGTGAATAAGCTTTAGTGAACTATTATAACACTGAAATCAACAAGGCCTATGATCAACCAGCTCCAAAAATAAATACAAAACCTGTGCTAATTGACAGCAAACAAGCTGACCAAGCTGAAAAGCATAACCAGAGATTTATAAGCAGTTTAAAAGGCGGGTCATTTTTGACCCGGAAACACCAAATTAGGGAGTGCAAGGGTTACACGAAGCAAAACATCAGATTTATAACAGATGAACAGGTGTGACCTCGCTGTGAGCCCCGCCCCTCTTTAGGGAGGAGCCCCGCCCTCCTCATTAGCATACCGCTTACTTCATAACACCATGCTCATGCAGATCCCTCACTTTCTGTGTGTGTGTGTGTAGTGTGTGTGACTCTGGAGCCGCTGGAGGGAGCTGAGACGTACGTCAACGGCAGGCAGATCAGCGAGTGTGTGCTGCTCAAACAGGGTGAGTGTGTTCAGGAGGAACCGCTTCAGTTGCTAGAACTACTGGCGGGAGTTCCCGGATGTCGGCGTGTTCGCACCGCAGGAACTAGGAATGATTTTAGTTCTAGGAACTCCTTTAGAGGAACTAATTTACTCCTCCTCCAGAGTCGGGTCTATAGGAACTACAGTGACGCTAGTGTTCTCTGATTGGCCGAACGCACGAGAAACACCAGCACCCGCCATTATTAAAAAAGCTAAACGCACAGATTATAGCCTATATATTTACTCCAGAAACTAACTCTACAAACATGAACAAGCCTCGTAATCTTTACGCTGAGGAGAAAATCCAACGCAACTTTGAGGCGAAACATGATTATGTGTTTCTGCTCTGCAACACGACATCAAACACACGCCACACGCTAATAACTTTGGTTACACTTTATTTTTATTTCTATAGTCCACTTTCGACATTCTACTAACTTTAAGTAACTTTTCAACTACATGTCAACTAACTCTCATTAGAGTATTAGTAGAGTGTTAGATTCGGGTTAGGAGAATAAGTTGACTTGTAGTTGCCAAGTAATTTATAGTCAGTAGAATATCTGTTGGGGAGCATCAGAATAAAGAGTTGCAGAGATGAAGCAGACAGTCTACTAATACTCTAATGACAGTTAGTTGACATGTAGTTGAAAAATTTTACTTATAGTTAGTAGAATGTCGAAAGTGGACTATAGAAATAAAGTGTTACCATAAACTTTTCATTACTGTCTACTTCTGTGAATAACAGTTCTATCTCATAACGTATTAGCCAGATCGTAAACTAATGGACACAGAGAATGCGAGTGCTGTACTCTGTCAAAATAAAAGTCCCAACCAGTGTTGGGAAAGTTCACTTTCTTCATGAACTAGTTCAAAGTTCAGTTCACAAATTTTAAAAGGAACTAGTTCAGTTCATAGTTCATTAAAATTTTGAACTAGTTCATAGTTCTTTTTTCCATATGTTGTTGCGAGCTATTATTTTTCAAAATTATTGCCCATATAGAACCACAGACAGCAATTATTTTATCGGCGGGCAAAGTTTGCACAGAAATGTAAGATGTTTCCCATCCTCACCTTGTCATAAAACTCGTTTAAATGATCATACAACGCCTTCTTGCTGCTTCTTGTGTTGATCACGCATGCGACGGTGCGACACTGGTGCTGGTGTTGCCAGATTGGGTGTTTTTCCGCTACATATTAAGGCCTGTTTACGGTGCGTTTTAGCCGGGTTTTCGGCTGGAAGGCTCTATAGAAATCAGGCACTCTATTGAACGAAGTTAAACTGAGAGAGCGTGCCGTTCACAGACACCAGAATGAACGCGTTCACAGTAACGTTCATCAGGCAGTAATACAGTACGTTCAGTTCACGTTCGCCCAAAATATGAACGAGTTCATGAACTATCGTTCAATGAATGCGTTCAGGCACAACACTGGTCCCAACAACAAGCGTGTCTTAACGTCACTACAGAGTTCCTAACGGTGCGAACGCAACCAGGAAAACGTTCCTAAGGGAACATTAGTTCTCGGGGATCATCCCAGTGACTAGTTCCTAGAACTACCCGGTGCAAAAGTCCCTTTAGTGTGAGCCCACTGTCCTCGTGATCACATGACCCTGAACTCAACCTATGGTGTCGCAGGAAACCGCGTGGTGATGGGCAAGAACCACGTGTTCCGGTTCAACCACCCGGAGCAGGCGCGTGTGGAGCGCGAGCGCAGCCTGGACCAGCAGGGGGAGCCGGCGGACTGGAACTACGCCCAGAGAGAGCTCCTGGAAGAGCAGGGCATCGACATCAAGCTGGAGATGCAGAGGAGGTGCGGCACACTCACTGCACACTCACTGCACACTCACTGCACACTCACTGCACACTGCTCATACACACTCATTGCACACTGCTCATACACACTCACTGCACACTCACTGCAAACTCACTGCACACTGCTCATACACACTCACTGCACACTCACTGCACACTGCTCATGCACACTCACTGCACACTCAAGGCACTTACTGCACACTCACTGCACACTGCTCATACACACTCATTGCACAATGCTCATACACACTCACTGCACACTCACTGCAAACTCACTGCACACTGCTCATACACACTCACTGCACACTCACTGCACACTGCTCATGCACACTCACTGCACACTCAAGGCACTTACTGCACACTCACTGCACACTGCTCATACACACTCATTGCACAATGCTCATACACACTCACTGCACACTCACTGCAAACTCACTGCACACTGCTCATACACACTCACTGCACACTCACTGCACACTGCTCATGCACACTCACTGCACACTCACTGCACACTCAAGGCACACTCACTGCACACTGTTCATGCACACTCACTGCACACTCACTGCACACTGCTCATGCACACTCACTGCACACTCACTGCACACTCACTGCACACTTACTGCACACTCACTGCACACTGCTCATGCACACTCACTGCACACTCACTGCACACTCACTGCACACTTACTGCACACTGCTCATGCACACTCACTGCACACTCACTGCACACTCACTGCACACTTACTGCACACTGCTCATGCACACTCACTGCACACTCACTGCACACTCACTGCACACTGCTCATGCACACTCACTGCACACTCACTGCACACTCACTGCACACTTACTGCACACTGCTCATGCACACTCACTGCACACTCACTGCACACTCACTGAACACTCACTGCACACTGCTCATGCGCACTCACTGCACACTCACTGCACACTGCTCATGCCCACTCACTGCACACTCACTGCACACTTACTGCACACTGCTCATGCGCACTCACTGCACACTCACTGCACACTGCTCATGCCCACTCACTGCACACTCACTGCACACTGCTCATGCACATTCACTGCACACTCACTGCACACTTACTCCACACTAACTGCACACTGCTCATACACGCTCACTGCACACTCACTGCACACTGCTCATACACGCTCACTGCACACTCACTGCTCACTCACTGCACACTGCTCATACACACTCATTGCACACTGCTCATACACACTCACTGCACACTCACTGCAAACTGCTCATACACACTCACTGCACACTGCTCATACACACTCACTGCACACTCACTGCACACTGCTCATGCACACTGCTCATACACACTCACTGCACACTTACTGCACACTACTCATGCACACTCACTGTACACTGCTCATACACACACACTGCACACTTACTGCACACTAACTGCACACTGCTCATACACACACTGCACACTCACTGCACACTTACTGCACACTCACTGCACACTCACTGCACACTCACTGAACACTCACTGCACACTGCTCATGCGCACTCACTGCACACTCACTGCACACTGCTCATGCCCACTCACTGCACACTCACTGCACACTGCTCATACACACTCACTGCACACTTACTGCACACTCACTGCACACTGCTCATACACACTCACTGCACACTGCTCATGCACACTCACTGCACACTCACTGCACACTGCTCATACTCACTGCACACTGCTCATACACACTCACTGCACACTTACTGCACACTCACTGCACACTGCTCATGCACACTCACTGCACACTTACTGCACACTGCTCATACACACTCACTGCACACTCACTTCACACTGCTCATGCACACTCACTGCACACTCACTGCACACTGCTCATGCACACTCACTGCACACTCACTGCACACTGCTCATGCACACTCACTGCACACTCACTGCACACTGCTCATACTCACTGCACACTTACTGCACACTCACTGCACACTGCTCATGCACACTCACTGCACACTTACTGCACACTGCTCATGCACACTCACTGCACACTTACTGCACACTCACTGCACACTGCTCATACACACACACTGCACACTGCTCATACACACTCACTGCACACTCACTGCACACTGCTCATACACACTCACTGCACACTCACTTCACACTGCTCATGCACACTCACTGCACACTGCTCATGCACACTCACTGCACACACTGCACACTCACTTCACACTCACTTCACACTGCTCATACACACTCACTGCACACTCACTTCACACTGCTCATGCACACTCACTGCACACTCACTTCACACTGCTCACTCATAGATATGAAATATCTATTTTCCAAAACACGTTTAACTTTAAAATTGTGAGAAAATCAAAGCTAATAAATCTAAACAAGTTGTGCTCCAAATTTGAGGTTGATGTCTCAAAAAATGAGTTTCAGTGAGTGTGTGTTCGGCTGCAGTTCCAAACGCTTCCACTATAGGAAACGTGTGTGTGTGTGTGTGTGTGTGTGTGTGTGTGTGTGTGTGTGTGTGGACATTGTGAGTGTGTGTGTGTGTGTGTGTGTGTGTGTGTGTGTGTGTGTGGACATTGCAAGTGTGTTCGGCTGCA